>JACXGK010004264.1:0-39393 GCA_016801125.1 Novumbra hubbsi | reverse complement strand
GGTAGGGTTTATAGAGGTAGGGTTTATAGGGGTAGGGTTTATAGGGGTAGGGTTTATAGAGGTAGGGTTTATAGGGGTAGGGTTTATAGGGGTAGGGTTTATAGGGGTAGGGTTTATAGGGGTAGGGTTTATAGGGGTAGGGCTCTGGCCACTGCATGTCTGTTTCCCTTAAGCCGCAACGAGAGAAACCAATTGCAAGTGATTCAAAAATGGTTATAACAATTTATGTGAACGTTATTTAAATGAACTGTTGTCACGACTTGGCCAGGTCTGCTACTGAAAAGGCATGTGTTGCCTACTTCACCAGCATTAGACACGGGGAATGGCCCTGAAGCTCAGATGGTAGAGGTTGTGGGTTCCATTCCCATGGGGGGGGGGGATAAAAAGAACATGAACATGAATGCCCTCACTACTGTAACTCACTACTCATTAGCGCTTCTGCTAATTGGCTTAAATGTTAAGACGTGGGCTTGGGCGGTCCACTCAGGCCATGGGTCTGCCTCATCAGCCTCTCGCTCAGCGGAGACCTACCAGGGGAGTCCACACCCACCCTCCCCTGTGGCGCCGTGGGTGTGGATGAGTCTGCCTGCCCGTACATGTGTACAGCATTTAGCCGGTGGAAGCGTGCCCTTGCCGGTCAGACTGCAGCGTGTACGGGACCTGGCTCTAGGAGTGTGTGGGCGACCGCCGTTCGGGTTGCCCCAGAGAGGTCAGCGTGTGTAAAAGCGGGGGGACACGTCTTGTGTTTACACCGGACCAAATGTTGGTGTGTGTGTGTTGTGGAGGGAGACCAGAGAGTGAGAGAGAAAGAATGAGGGAAGTTCTAGTGAAGGCGTGTGATATCTGACTACCGTAATAGGTCATTGACAGATTACTAACACAAACACACACACACACACTGCCCACTCATAGGGTGTGATGAAGAGAGGGGGCCCCCTCTGTCAGCTGTCCGTTTCATTCTTGCCCCATCCCGTATCCCCCCCACCCATATTACCCCCACACCTACAAACGGTATTTCTGCATATTTTTTTAAAACCTGTAATTAAAGCTACAACCATGGTTTTGGTAGAGGAGATAGTGATTGGTTACAATGCCCATGCTTTGATGCTGAAAGTCCCGGTGAAGCGAGGTTCCCTGCTGATGAAGGACGTCAGACGCTTCAACACAGATTGCAGACTTAACCTTCTCCTGAGTGGCCATTGTTGGCCTTCTGGGTTGAGGACAGACGGTATGCATCATGAGGCTGAAAGCAGAACAGCCTTGACCCAAGTCATGGATGGACGGGATGGTTCTGACTCAACCCGCCCACGAAACATGTCTCAACATACACACGCACACATGTGCATTCACACACACGCTTACCCTCTTGCACACTGCGTACAGTCTGTACCAAACCACCCCTACGTTCCTAAAACCTTCTGAAAAGTAGAAAGCACACAGACTGCACACACACGCACAGACAACCCACACAAACACTTAAAGAACACACTCAGACAACACACAATTTGGGCAGCATTTTCTTAATTTCAGTAAACCATTTGTTTTTTGAAAATCGAATACATTTGTTAAATGCACAACATGGAACATTTGCTTCATCTTGTCTTCTCCTACAAAGCGCTCCAGCACATTAGGAGACTGTTGTTGCTACAATGCTCAATATTTTCTAAATTACGTGAATACCACAGCTGTAAGGATGCAAGGCTGTATTCAAATCATCATACTGGTCCGTCTATTTCAAGGATTCTGAATTGTTTGAATAAAACATTTGAACTCAAATGCCTTTTATTTGACACGTTTTGGTCATCGGCTGTTTAATGGAGGATTTGTTTTACATTCATGTTAAACCCGTAGGCGCACCCCGCAGGGAGTTGTCTTCTGGTAAACCGTACAACTGTATTAAGAACAATAAAACGGTTCTCTGTCATTCCAAAAAGAATCAGAAACACATCTGAACACATTTTTGGCGCAATATATATTGAACAGAACATACGCCAGGCTCTGTTCAATATATTTTTGACGGTTTTTTAGAGAGCCTTGAGAAATATGTTTTAATTTTGATCCTGACAGACGGATATTTGTAAACATGGTTTATGATGTCTAATGGGTCTAGTTTTACAGATGGAATCTTTAGTGCATCTTTTTTATTAGTACACAAATAGGTAAACTAATCGATTTATTATAGCACTAATCGTGCTATAATAAATCTTCAAGACATTGTTGTCAGACTAACCTCCTAATCTCCAAGAGAAGTAGATCACAAATATTAGTAAGAAATGTTTGCGTGCGCGTAAATCCAAATTCGCCTTTCCCATCTCCTCCAAACCCCATTTGTGTGCCAAACTCAATTTGCTGGAATCGTACAGCCCGACCACATGCACACACACGCAAACATACACACACAACACATACGACAACAAATACGTACACACATCACCGTAACCGTCCTCTCCTTTCCAGTATCTTCCTCCTCTAAAACAACTCATTCACCCCCGCCCCTCCTCCTCGCCCGCGCGAGTCTGATCCATTCAGTGACGTGTAAGAGATTCCGCGGCTGCCCACACTAGTGGGTGCGAGCTCATCTAGTATAAACCCAGTCCAAGTGCTTCTGACAGTCACTCGCTCAGTCCCACCGAATCGGTACCAGAGCTGGACATCAGCAGAGATAGCAGGCACTTTTTCAGCGCTAAGGCTAACTCGCTTTCGGCTTTGGTTCGAGATGGAGACTCGCTCGACAGCACGGAAATCTCGGAGATCCATCATCCACAATTTCAAGAGTAAGTTCGGTTCAGTTTTTAATTGCAAGCTACATGTTGTTATTTTTCTGGAAATAAGCTGTTCACTTCAATAGTTTCGATAGTTATTGAAGTAAATATTTGATTCTTGCAAAAAGAAAAACAAACACTTAAAGGAACAACGGTCATTTCACGACTAAATTATATATATTTATTTACAAATCAACGCAAATATTTTACTAAACTTGTAAATGCCTATGACTTTTGCACAGTGCTATATGTTTAAAGAAAAGGTATGAAAACAGAGCAATGAACTATTAAAAAGTTATTAATAAGTTACCAAATAAGATATTCATTGTCTTTCACACGCGCGCATTGCCTCTCCACGTACGGTGCGTTCTGAATTATCTCGCTGTCTGGCCTCGGGGTTAGAAGGTTGAGGTGCTTGGAAAATCTTACGAGGGAAGCTGAATGGACAGGCGATCCTTTTTTAATGTAATTTTCTTTCTCCGGTTACGCTTTTTGTCATGTTACCTGAGCTTGCCAAACGGCTAGTGAATAAACCATGCAGAGTGACAGGGAGCAAGGCCGGGTTACCTAATTGTACGTGTGTCTGCCCTTTATAACCTCTTGGTGATCTAACCTTTTGTGAATTTGACTCGTGAATTAAGGCTACTAGGATAAATCTTGTTTGACAAGACTGGTTCATGTTGAAGAACCTGGTATCGGTTTGTACCATAGAAGAAAGAGATTCATTAAGCAAATTCGAACTATTTATTCTTGGATACTGGTGTACTCAAAATTATAAACCGGTCATAATGAGATGCGTAACATGAGCAGCTAGAAATGGATAGATGGAAGATTTCAAAAATCTCATTTATTATGAATGAGCGCCAGTGTTCAAACCAGTTAGTCAGTATGGTAATGTGAGTGCGGTAACTCTGCACTTTGCTAGTCATATCGGCAACTTTCAGCACCGGTCCAATGAACAGCCCCAAGGGCCAAAAACAGGTCAGCATCTCAGTTGCTCTTTTTCTCACTTCCTCTTGCTAACGGGCTTCACTGTTTCCATCATTAGTTGGTGGTAATTTGAGACAACAACCGAGGCAATCAGCCATTAGAGTGAGAACACATGGCCACAGAGTTCTGATCTGACCCCCATGTGTCTCTGTGTTCCAGGTGGGCTTGTCCTGTGGTTGGTGGTGTGGTTGGTTGCGGTGAAGCCGAGCGGGGCCGGGGCGTGTCCACGACTGTGTGTGTGTTACCCGTCGCCAATGACGGTTAGCTGCCAGTCTCAGAACTTCACCGCTGTGCCGTCCGGAGTCCCCTACGACTCCCAGCGCGTCTTTCTGCAGAACAACCGCATTACTGAACTCAGATCGGACACCTTCGGCTTTGAAACACAGGTGAGAAGGTTTCTCTTTTTCTGCGCGAGTATGTTTCTGTAAAACGGTTGTTAGCTTGTCGGAAAATACGCCATTGAATGTGTAGAATTGGGATTAGCATTAAAGCTGAGAAATGCTCAGCCCGGTGATTAAACGGTTTGGGGTCAGATTGTGAAGACTGTGTCAGGGATTAAGTCAGGGATTAAGTCAATAACTGACGATATCCGTTCGGACATTGCCTCCTCATACATAACCTTCACCCCAGGAGCCGGGTTGTGGTGTAACCTCTGCATCTGCCCCCCCCCCCCCCCCCCCCCCCCCCCCCCCCGGCAGGTCCTGTGGCTGTACTCCAACAACATCACGTTCATTGAGGCCGGAGCCTTCAGCAACCTGAGGGTCCTAGAGGAGCTGGACCTGGGCGACAACCCGTCTCTACGGCGTCTGGAGGGCGGAGCGTTCCGGGGCCTGGAGAAGCTGCAGAGCTTGCACATGCACCGCTGCAAGCTGGCGGCCCTCCCCCACGACCTCTTCCTCAAGCTCTACAGCCTGCAGTTCCTCTACCTGCAGGTAGGTCCACATACACACTCACACACTGGGAACTACACACACAAATTCACAAAACCACACAAAAATACCCACACAATACCCACACTGATAAAACATATTTACCATTAGTTTACTAGGCAGCTCAGTTAGGAATATGTAATCTATGACAACAACAGCACACACACACACACACATTCACACTGTTCTCACTCCTTCCGTGTAGGAGAACCAGCTGCACTTCCTCCAGGATGACCTCTTCTCAGACCTGGTGAACCTGACCCACCTGTTCTTGCACGGCAACCGCATCCGCATGCTGTCTGAAAACGTTTTCCGGGGCCTGGTCAACCTGGACCGCCTCCTGCTCCACGACAACCGCATCCGCCAGGTGAACCGGCGAGCCTTCCGCGACCTGGGTCGCCTCACCATCCTCTACCTGTTCAACAACTCCCTGGCCGAGCTGCCGGGTCAGGTCATGAAGGACGCGGTGTCGGTCCAGTTCCTCCGCCTCAACGGGAACCCGTGGTCGTGCGGCTGTGAGGCGCGCCCCCTATGGGCGTGGTTCCGTGAGGCGCGTGTCTCCTCCTCTGAGCTCATGTGCACCTCCCCGTCCCCCCGCCGTGGACAGGACTTGCGTTTCCTCCGGGAGATGGACTTTGCCCTTTGCCCCCTCCCCGACCCCGGGTCCATGGCAGGCACCACCACCACCACCTTCAGCACCAAGACCCGATGGTGGTTCTCCAAGCACAAGTCCGCCGCCTCGTCCAAAGGAATCTTCCAGAAGAGCTCAGAGACGGCCAAGGCTTTCCCCCACCAGCCCTCCTCCCCCAAGTACGAGCTTGCCAAGGAAGAGGTGAATTTGCCCAAGGTGGACCAGGAAGAGTACTGGACCAACTATGGAAACGAAGACTCCTCTGTGCGCTGCTTTGAGCTTGAGTGCCCGCCCGGTTATGACACCCCCGTGCTCCCCCCCTTCTCCGGCTCCTCCTCCCCCTCTCTGTCTTCCCTCGCTCTGCTCTCTCTTTCTGTGCTGACTCTCTCCATCTGCCTTCTCTTTGGATGAACAGCGACCCATCAGCCTCTTCTTTCCTTCAGCTGTCTTCTCCCCGCTGTCTCTTCTCCACACACCTGGACCTCGATTCCTTACAGTTTCCCTAGTGGCCTCCAGGGGGCAGTGCACTGACGCAGGTGCAGGCAGGCCGTAGGGAGGTAGTCTCTGGAGCACAGACGAGACGCCAGGTAGGACTGGAGGGCACCACTGCTGCACATGGGTCTGAGCTCCCTACCTAGGTGACCTCTGAGCAGCGGGTCTTGTTGCTGTGACAACACAACGGCACACAGAGAGATTCCAATCACTGCCACAACACACAACCATACGTACATGTATGGTACCACAACATACCAACGTATTGAATCGAGTTTAAAGTGTTCTAGCCGCACAACTACTAGCTTGTATTAGCGGTCGACAACGCAGGCGTTGCTGGACTTTGGCTTATTTGTAAGGCGCCAAGCGCTCATTACTGTCAACCACTGCATACCTGTTCTGCTATGAAAGTATCACTTTTTGGGTTTCTGGTTTGATATATATATCTCTTTCACTGAACTTTCAACCTGAGATACGCCAGGTTACCATCTTTCTGTCGAAGGGCTTCAGTCGCCAGATGAACAAAACACTCATCACAGACTAGAATGGTACCGTGGAGGGTGTATCTGAGGGAGACAATCTACACAGGAAGAAGAGAATAGAGATGAGACAGTGAGACATACTACCAGGTTACAGTACCTGCGAGTGAATCAAGGCCAAGGTGGCACCACACGTCCAAAAGTTGTGGGGCAAAGTTTGGCCCATATCGGGGGGCCTTTCTTGGCAACCAGTCTGAAGTTTTCCTGAACTTGTGAGGTAAACTTCTGTGTCCTGCTTCATGCTTTGTTGACAAATGATAATTGTAAACAATCACATACAATTGAAGTTACAGTATAATATTGTGTTTCATCAGTTATTAAATCGATCAACAGCTCACCTCAAAAAGATGTTAGAAATAGGTACACATGTATGTAAATATGTGACACTATGTGACTCTGTACATAGGTAGTGACCCAATCGTCACGTAGAGAGAAACATACATGACACTGCTGTGTAGTTTAGTGTATGAAGCCTTAGCTTCAACACCCGTCTGACATTCAAGGTGCCCCCCGGTGATTGTTGCCATGAACCGGACTGACCCCATCTTGTTTATTGATGTGCCGTGAGCAAACATTGAGACCCTTTCCCCGTACCACTCAAAAGTCCTTGTCGTCCTCTTACGAGATAAAAAGTCATGTGAGCTTTAGCGGGGGACAGCCGATTGGGTGAAGCCTACAGAACGTGTCTGAAGCCCTGGTTACTTCCGGTCCAAATGAGTGACTATGACCTGTGGGTCAGCACCAGATGAGGAGTGTCCTGATCATCTCAAAGTGTGTGTGTTTCTGGCCGGTGTTAAAAGGCATTTGGTGAACTTTTTTCATAGCATCATGATTCACTGAGAGCTGATGACGCTGTTGTTTGATAAGATCTAATACACAGACACCACAAGCTCTGCCACACACACACAGACACACACAACATACACACGCGCCACACATACAGACACACACACCATGCCACACACTCACAGCGGACACCTGACTTAATGTTTAACATGTGTTGAATCAAATGTAAACCCAACCGGGAGCTGATGAGGTCGGCCATGTGTCACAGTCCATTCCTTCCACTTCTTGCTGTGATCCAATGGAATAAGAAGGAAGCTGTTATACCGCTTCATCTGTTTCATGTTTTTCAATAAAAAATTGGTTTTACTAAAACAGAACTGTGTGGGAGTATCTCTGTCCTCTGGCTATCTTCCAGATGGTTAGACCACTGTAGAATAGAACACAAAATGAATATGAGAGCATATTTGAAATGACAGACAGACAGCGTTATCTATTTTCTTTTTATATTCAGTAGGCAAGTTGTTAATGACAATAAGGCACCTCTGGGTTTTTTTAGTATGTTGTCAATATACCACGGTTAAGTGCTTGCTCCAGGTGTTGCATTGTGCTGTAATCTGTACTTCAGACTGTACTTTAGAAGTGGGATTGAACTAACTTGATCTAGACTCAAGAATGGACGTGAAAATAAAGGGTGAACAACTGTGCTCATTATGAATAAAGTCTAACTTTATAAAAACTAAATGTAATGTAATCAACTGACAACTAAAATACATTTTAGATGTTGTAACATACAGTGAGCTCCAGACATTTGGACAGTTACTCTGTATTCTTGCACCTGGGATTTGAAATGATACAGTGACAAAGTGCAGACTGTTGGATAAACTTTTAAAGGTATTTTCAACCATATCGGATGAAATATTATGAAGTCAAATTTTTGACATTGTTGCCCCATATTACGGGAGACAGTCCTTGACTGACCATCTGAGTCCAAGTGAGCCTTTTCACATGGTGAACACACGTTTCACACGGTGAACACACGTTTCACACAGTGAACACACGGTGAACACACCTTTCACACGGTGAACACACCTTTCACACGGTGAACACACCTTTCACATGGTGAACACACGGCTGAGTGTAAAAAGGCCCAGAAACCAACAGGAGCGTGAGAAGGCTTCAGTGGAGCCCTGGCAGAGCATCACCAGAAGAGATACCCAGCCAAGTGTCAGAGACGTCAGGTAACACAAAGGACATGCGACCAGGTTCTAAACAGGGCTAAGAAGCCGGACACTATGTGACCAAGATACTTTTGGCCCTCAAACTGAACAAAATGCATGTCACTTTCTAATCATCAATCCTTAAATGAAAGCTAAAAGTCTGCACTTGACCCCGGTGGTCATTGCATTGTAATACAGAGGCAAAAATGTGCCGTTGTTCAAATACTTCAAGAAGTGTAAGGGCCGTAGTAGCAAATGTGAGGGAGGGATCCACGTGCGCGAACCGAGACAGAGAGATGAGGAATTGGGAGAGTCGGTATCGCAGAGTGAGACGAGGATATCCGAACGAGGAGGTAAGTTTGGAGCAGGAGAGAAAGGGAGTTTGAGGAAGACTCGAATATAAGGGTTTTGCAAGGATGCTCGAATGTGACACGCTATCAAAAAAGAGATTAGTGTCACGCTTATTGTATACTGCCTAAGCAGGAGCCAAACGTAATGCACTGTGACATCTAGTTTGTACTGGCAAGGAACGGGTGGGACTGGGGTGTTTATGTAGGGCACTGATGGACTGATGGGGAACAGGTGCATGTGATTTGGTGCTTTGTGACAAGTGCGTGTAGTGGCACCACAGAACCACCAGATGGTGCGCTGGGTCCCAGATCAGGACATGGTCAGGGTGGAACCCTGACAAGAAGTTCACTCTACCTAATGAAAGCACCTCACATGTTATGGATATTCAACTGCTTACACCACTGGAGATGGTTTTAGTCAAGAAATTACACATTTGGCCTCATTTAATGTGTTCTCAACCCCTGAAACTATATGTTATTCTGACTGCAATGGTGTGTGTTGTGTGTGAGAGAGTGACTACTGGACTGCTGAATATTAGCCCTGCGATGGAACATTGGTAAACGTGTTGGTCTCGGGGCAGAGAGGTTGAGTCAGGGACAAGTCAGGGACGAGACAGAGGTGGCAAAGGAGAGACATTTCGCACCGGAACCAAACCTCCCCCTCAACAGATTCCCTCTGGAGCTAAACCCATACAGATGGACGGACACACACAAACACACATGCACATGTGCCCACGTAACTTTTAAATAACTTGTGATTAGTTGCCTGGCTTTCCCTTCTGGGTTTCTGTCCAAGTTTTCTGAGAAGACACATAGGTACATTTCATCACCCCCCAAGTCTCTCACTTTCCCTCCCTCCCTCCTTCCTCTAATCACATCTTGGTACGTCTTAGTACGTCACAAGTGTGTCCCATCTTTCTCCTTCAACTCCTTGTGTTTACTTCTTCCTACGTTTCTTTTTATTTCTTCCTCTTTGACTCGTTCTAACTTCTTTGTACCTTTATTTTTAATCTTTCGTTTCCCTTTTCTTTACCAAACCCCCCCGGGAATAAAGCAAAGTACAGTTTGCAATGTGCAGGGGCAGTTCTGGGGGGGTAGGGGCCGTGGATTTTGTTTTGGGGGGGGGGGCTTGGACAACCTTGTGGCCCCCCTAACAGTGCAACTGGCCCCAGCTTGGCCCCTCCGGTTATAATGGTTTAGAACCGCCACTGGCAACGTGCTTGGACCTGTTCTGAAACCTGTGGCGATCATAATTCTGTATGTTTTTATAGGTCCGTCTTTTCAGCCATTTATGGGGCTCATTAGCAGTAACTGGTCTCTAGGAACAGACAGAGACACCATTAGCAGGCTATAGATGTTGATGCGTCACCAAGCTCCTACTCATATTCATAGTCAGCCTTCTTAGCTTTTCTTTTGTTCAGTTGTCAGTCTTTTTATGTTTCCGAAACTCATTTGAATCCTGCCAGTCACTTTGCCTTTGTTTATTTCTTGACTACTGCCACCTCCCTCTTCCTCTCTCCATCACTCTCCCAGATGGCAGCGTTTGTCTTGGCTGCCTGGTGTGCGTGTTTGCGTGAGTTGGCGTGTCGTTGGCGTGTTTGGTGACGTGTGTCTTCGCACGGATGTCTTATTCACGCAGCTCAAACTCAGCCACCCAGTGACGTGAGTGGGACCAGAGAGAAAGCTACAGGGAGCTCATAGGGTGGTTACGGGGGTCACAGACTGAAATAGATTTATTAAAATCAGACTGGGTGTTTTTGTTGGAAAGTTGGATGATTCACTGTTTCTCCTTCTGTGTACCAGAGCCGCGTTTTAGCCATTTCCATTTCCTATTCTATTCAATTCCATAAAAGTGCAGCATCAGTACACTTACTGCCAATAAGAATGTGGCCGACATCCATTATTGACACAAAGGGGACCAGCTTACAAGCATGCAACCGCTTCCATCAATAAACCCCAGCAGAGCGGAGTAATATGAACCATCAGTTACGTGGCGTGTGGTTCTAGACGGATCAGCGCCGGGGAGACCAAGGAAGACCTCACCATGCGAACAAACAAAGACATAGAGGGAAAATTTACTTTTAGCGTAGCTCGGGCTCAGGCCGTCCTCCTTGTATACAAGGGAATGTTTTGTAATTAAAATTCTGTATAGCTGGTGAACAGTATAACACTGGTGAACCTCCACTGTAAGCAACCCTATGACAACAACATTTGATGTGAGATGGAAGTGAACGAATGAGAGAGGGATGTGAGCAGATGTGAGAGGGAAGTGAGCGGATGTGAGAGGGATGTGAACGGACGTAAGAGAGAAGTGAGCGAATGAGAGAGGGATGTGTGCGGATGTGAGAGGGAATTGAGCGGATGTGAATGGATGTTACAGGGATGTGAGCAGATGTGAGAAGGAAGTGAGTGAATATGAGAGGGACGTGAGTGGATGTAAGAGAGAAGTGAGCGGATGTGAGAAGGATGTGAATGGATGTTAGAGGGATATGAGCGGATGTAAGAGAGAAGTGAGCGGATGTGAGAGATGTGAATGAATGTTAGAGGGATGTGAGAGGGATGTCAGCAGATGTGAGAGGGATGTGAGCGGATGTAAGAGAGAAGTGAGCGGATGTGAGAGAGAAGTGAACAGATGTTAGAGGGAAGAGAGTGGATGTGTGAGGGAAATCTAAACTTTTCTAGTGTATTTCTGAATTCATACTCATCATCAAATGTTGGCATTGACAGATTCTTTGCACCCAAATAAGTAAGAAAGCAGATTTTAACACATTGTCACAGGTATTAACTAGCCCTTGCAACCAGTATTTCTTTCTTTCTATTAATAGCACTGTTTAGTCCCAACCAGGCCTTTTATGGAAAGCATAAAGGTGTGAGGGAGAAGCAAAGAGTGTCGGTCGTTGATTGAACTGTTTGAAAGTCCTCGCATTGTGTTGGCAGATAGTCATGAGGCATCCGTTATTCCAGCAGGAAAATGTGCTTAGTTCTGGCTTGCGGGCTGCTATTTATAGCATATTCACGGTCATATTGGAGCCCAAGAAGCATACAAGCAAACCCGTCTGGTGCACTCCATGCCACTGATTCTGACTTCTGTTTGTTTTGGATGCTCTCACCACTTGAGATTAATATGTTAGGCATCAATTCTTCCTCCTCGACACCCCGCCCCTGCCAGACCCGCTAATTCTGTCTCACGTGGTGTCAGTCTGCACGGTCATGTTGCTTCATGAATACAATCCAAGATTTGTATTGTGCCAGACTTTTGTCACGCAAATTGAGTTTAAGAATCACATACTCGCACAGATGGCCAATGTAAAAGAAGCTGCCTTTTGTTTGGTCCCAAGGGTAGAGTTTCTGGCAAGGAAATAGTTGCATAGAACAAAGGCTCATTTACTCAACAACTCCTTTACAGGCTCTTCTTGGTGAATGTGGTTCTCTGGGTAGGTGGAAGGCCGGTGAAAACGTCCCACAATCCTCCCCAAGAGTAGGCTTTTATTTGATCTTTCATCACGTTCATAAGCTGGTAGGCCACAGGGGGAGAGAGCACATGCTGCCCTGGCTGGGACACAGATGCTAGGCTCCACGTGCCAACCCTGCGGCTTTTACCATCATCTGAGAATGTCTGTCCTATTGACACAAACATTGATAGGAAGGGATAGTGAAAATGGCTGAAGTTAATGGCACTTTTCCGCCATGCATTAACTGCTTTGGACCTGTTAAGGTATTGAGTAATATTTACATATTCAACCGGGCATCGTACTTATCTTAAGATGGAGGATCATTTGTAGAAGAGGAAGCTGGATGTTACATACCTGCGCGTAATCTGTAAGTAGAAGCTCAATCATCCCTCAGTTAGCCATGAAATTCCAAGTTTGAAAGTGAGAGCTTTTCATGAGATGGAGCACATATTGAGTAACAGGGAACATGACATAATCCTACAACTTTAAGGTCAACAACATTGACGACCCCCACTGGCACTCTGCCACATAACTTAAATTCATAAATGAAACTCTACATAATGCATTACATTAATGCACTTCTCTGGACTTGATGCACATTGCACTTTTCAACTTATTGTGTTTGCACATTTTATATTTACTGTAATTTTACCTCATGCTACTTACTGTGTTTTTCTGTCTTGCACCATAGCACCAAAGAAAATTCCTTGTATGTGAAAATATACTTGACAGTGCTCTTCTCTGGTATGTGGGTTATGGGTAAAGAGCAACGAGCTGGAGATGCCCCTCAACAATGTACAGGAAGTAGTCATGGAGTAATAAGACAGTTAGTTTACTATTTGAGTATTGTAATAAGGTATATGTACATTTGTATGTATTCAGTACATTTAGCAATGTGTTACATGTTCATTTTTGCACTTACAATGTAATAGACAGTGAGCAGAAAATTGGCCACAAAATGACATCCATGAAAACAAAAGACTGCAATTAAAAAACAATTACAAAACCTGAGGTAGTTCTTCAGAAATGAATTGTACCAGATTGTACCTCCTCACAGTGATTAACACTACACGTGGACATCCAGGCGCTCTTGATGTTTTCCCTTGCAATTTCTATTTAATTACTATGTCACCAGGCAGGTGCAGATTTTGTCTGACAGATTTTGAAAATGTAATGAATTATTTTGCATGTGATGGCTCACATGATGAATGAATATTTAAAGATTGCAATGAATATGAAAATTTAATTGAGAATCAACTCATCCGTTTTTATTAGCAAGCCATATGCCGGTATTGTGACTATTGTAGACAATTGTACTTAATCTTTTGCACACATGTGCCAAAACAAGTGCAATTTGCTTAAATTAATAAGATATTCTGGTGTGTGCCAGAAACTAATTGTTCAGAGTTTATATATATATAATTCAGAAATGGAGCAGAAGCGATTGAGAAACACTGCAAAACGTAATGATGCAAATGATGCTAGTCATTTGACACCAGACTTTGAAGGTGAGGGTTAGGGTCTTTGTTGTTTACCAAATGGATTCAAGTTATTATTAATCGAAACATGAAGAAAATGTAAGGCTACCAAACATTTGTGAACCTTTTCTTTTTTATTATTAACATTTTACAATAATGGATTTTTGTTGGTGTACGTATTGCAGGTTGGAAGCGCTAACCGCAATGTCGAAATGTGTATTGGGGGAAAATAAATGGCTTTACCAAACCAGAAACTTGCGAAGAGGGTGGAGCCAATCCGCCAAAACGCGCGAAAGCTCAGTCATTACGCACAATCTGAAACAAGGATGGCGTCTCGTTCGAAAGCAGGTAAACACGACATGGTATAAAGTTTTCAAAACAATAATATTTATGAAATTGCAATAGTGAAATGGGTTTCACGTGTCACTGCATTACATGGTGGCTTTTAACTATTTACTAGTAGCCTATGTCATGAATATTCTGTAGGAATAGGTTTGTAAACAAGCAAGTCCACCTTTCAGCAGCAGTTTAGCTAGCTTTAACGCCCCCCCTCTGTGTTGGATAGGTCGCGGCACGAAGCGAAAGGCGAGCTCCGAGGTGGAAATAAAGGCTGTATCCGTAAAGGGGAAGATGGATGAAGTAGAAAGGGATGACCCGGAGGGACAAAGAGTGGTCATCGAACATTGGTGGGAACAGTTACTGGACGCGCCAATATAAGACCAAATGCACTCGGTTCACGAACATAAATCGACCAAGTATATTAGTGTCGTTCATGAATGATGTAACATGTATAGGTACTGTACATGGCAATATAGTGTCATCCAACATTCACTCACATATCATGGATGAAAAGGCAACGCACTAAACCTTCGTATACATTGTCGTTGCCCTAAAGCATAACTTGTAAACGCTCTCGTTTTGTTTGCCTGCAGTAAAAGCTGACGAGTGTACGGCCGTCAGGCCGAGGGTGTCAGGGGGGCCCTCCTGGCTGCTCACCCAGAGCTCCCGGTGGTTTTGAACCCACAGAAGCCTCGGGGGAAAAGTTTTGAAGTAATGCTGGTTAAAGGGGAGAACGGTGAGTACTTTTCCAGAGTGCACCTGTGTGAAGTCACTGTGTGTTTTGGACTTGTTTGTTTATGTCTTCTCTCACATCTCTAACAGAGGTATGTCTCTGGTCGGGAATTAAGAAAGGCCCACCACGCAAGCTGAAGTTCCCTGAGCCAGATGTGGTGGTTTCTGCCCTGGAGGAGGCACTGAAGACTGGATAGACCCCACGAATGAAGGTCTGTATTGGCAGAATACTAAATTGCCCTCCTGTCTTATTCAGTTGACTTAATATAATTAAAAGGTGAGACACTATATATAGATTTTGTTTGTAGCTATCATATTCCTGTATCATACAAGTTGAACTGAAAGTGTGTTTTTATGGAGGCGCTCAAAATGTTTCTGAAAGCAAATTAACAAACCTATACATGACAAGCATATGTTTTTCTGTATTGTTCAGCAGTGTTGCTTTGCAAATTAGTTATTTTGTTGTCTTTCATAAAGAGGTTTACCCCACATTTAGATACAAAAAAAAGATACAAAAGGAAATGACAATCTATTTTGACCCACTGTGTTAGAACAGAAGCCATAGAAAGATTTAAGAGGATTTGGTGTAAAACTATGAAGGAGTACAATACACATAATATTGTGTCAAATAATTTACAGTTTAACTGTCATTCCCCAAGAAAAACCTCTTCACCAGTTTTGTAGTAAGGTCTCCCTCTTCTTTACAGCTGGTCCTGTAGGTTTAAGAATATGTACACAGAATGATGAGGAAGGACCAATGGGGTTGGCAACTCCTGTTTTTCCTCTGATGACCCGTGACAAACTCCTCTTGCCTGGACACATGGTGACATCTAGTGGCCTGTCTGTAAAGTGCAGCACATTCCCTCTGACTATTATCTGTATGAATCATAATCTCAATAAAACCTGAAAACCATCTTTGTGTTAATAATTTCTTCCTAATGGGGATTTTTTACACAGTGTTTTGAACTGAGTAAATATCTAGAGGACAAGGTGACTCTTAAGCCAATCATTTTTGTGGAATGAATTGATGCAGATATGTTGATAAATGTTGCCTTGTCATGGTTAGATTTAGAGGGTTATTAAAACCCTGTGTCATGGTAGATTTAAATTAAACTGTACCTTATTTTGTGTGAATATATATATATATATATCTGTTATCTGTTGCGATAAATGAACAATAGAATGCAAAACGTACCGCTTTCAGTCTTTTGGGGTCACTTTGAAATATTTTCCATGATAATGTACATGGAATGTGTTTTAATAGGAAATGTAGTAATTGACAAGGTTAGAACACATTTTTAAATTTTTTGTAGGATATTGTCTCCAATCAATTTACCTTTTAAAATTATAAACTTTATTTAGCAATTAATGTGCCTTTGGGTCACAGGACTGTTGCTGATAATGGGCCTTTACAACTACAGGTTTTTCAGATGCTTTGGAATTATTCACAGAAGTTTGTGTTAATATTTCACCACTCCTAGAACAAAAAACACCACTGATTATCAAAAAAGCCCAACATTGAGTACAAAAAGTTCATACAAAGTATCTATTTTGATTACATTTTCTTCTGCAAGTGACCTTTAACTTTTGAACGGTACTGTACAACATTGTTTCTCAAAATACCTTTAAATTAGTTTTTTGCATTTTCTTGATTATGAAAATAGTTTTTTCTTTTTCTTTTGTATTGTACTTTTTATCTTCAATTACTTTAATGCGTCACGCAAATATAAAGGTGAAAGTACCAAAAAAGTACAAAAAAAGCAAAATATTGTCATGTCGCTAGGTATGGCAGCTTTTTATATACGACATCGCAAACCCTGATTGGTTCGAAGACGTGGCGTCATATTTGTGGGACTAGGGCTAATCGTCTCATTTCTCCGGTTAAATCAGGTGAATTAAGTTTTAAAACGCATTTAAGTCAAACCAAACCATTCGAATTAATCCTATCTGAGTACGGTGTGTTCCGTTGGTTCTAATAAATATCTACATTCATAGCAGTGGTACTTTCTAGACGGGTAAACGGTGACATATTAGCCTTGCATGTTGACTACTTACTAGATAGCTATCGTGTTGAATGGCGATTATTTGTTTGAACTGAAGATCCGACGTACACATGAATTGCTTGAAAAAAATAGTTATCTTTAAACATAGACGCCTGTCATTCTATTTTACTTTGAAGCCTGTTTTCCGCATTAATCGCCGTTCTAATCAATCGCAATCTGTAAACTGTCTGAACACACTGACTTCTCCGGTTTATATAAACGGCCACGTTGTACTTATAGTTAAAAATCTGATTAAAACGCCACTCAACATGCCTGGTAGGTGATGGCTAACGATGACCACGAGGCGCCTTCAGCGATTGTCTATAACGGAGTCCATTTGTTTGTAAATGAATGACACGTTCCCTTTGCTTGGACTCAAGGGGAATTTAAGGGATGTGCTCATCCGTTCTGTCACGGAGAATAAGAACACCACTGAAATCTGACATTACAGAATCTACTAAGCATCTAGTCATGTTAGGAATCCGAATTAATTCATCACATGGCTGAGGTGTGCGGTTTTGACATTCAAGCTGACTGACCTATTTCTCTTTAGTGATGGCTACAGAGGGCCCAGAGAAGACTGCTGAGGAGGGGGCTGGGACGGGTGCGGGCAACGGGGGGACACGATACGACCTGGAGAAGGAGACAGAGTTGCGCTTTGAGGTGGAGACTGGGGAGAAGGTGCAGCTGGAGCTTCTCACAGGATTGGCTGAGGTCTTTGGCTCCGAGCTAAACCGCAACAAGAAGTACACCTTTGGGCCAGGGTCAAAGGTTGCAGTGTTCACCTGGCAGGGCTGCAGCGTTTCTCTGTCTGGGAAGACTGAAGTGAGAGGCTGTGAAGTTGATCATTTAAATGGAGGAAATGTGTTTGGCTGCAACTTCTGTGACTGTTGGGACCTGTGCAAAAACAAAGTGTCTCTCTACCTAGGTGGCGTATGTTTCTAAGGACACGCCCATGCTGCTCTACCTGAACACACACGCTGCACTGGAACAAATGAGGCGACTGGCGGAGCGGGACAACGAGAGGGGTCCACGGGTCAGTTTGTATCTGTTCTTCACCCAGTTGAATGTATTCGTGTCAGTTGTCTGCGCTCTCTTCTTGCGAGGGCTTGCACTTTCGTCGGAGTGCGCGAATCGTCCGTTGTGTCCAAGTTGCCTTAAACGTCCTCCCTCAGGTGATGGTGGCGGGGCCGACAGACGTGGGCAAGTCGACGGTGTGCCGGCTGCTGCTGAGTTATGCCGTCAGGCTGGGAAGGAGGCCTACCCTGGTGGAGTTGGACGTGGGCCAGAGTGGGGTGAGGATAACAGTTGAACTCAGCCATGATGCTACATCATACAGAGAATCACATCTGTTGTTACATCAACTCTTTTCTACTAATCACTTCTATAACCACCACCTCCTCTACTGTCTCCGCCTCCTCTACCTCTACGGTAATTTGTCATCACACATTGTGTTGAATCTCATTAGAGGTGGCTGCCTGGCTCTTTTAGTGAATGTTAACGTAGATTACTTGGTGTGTGTGTTCGTTCAGGTGTCCGTCCCAGGCACCATGTCGGCGCTGTGTATCGAGCGTCCAGCCGACGTGGAGGAGGGTTACTCTGTACAGGCTCCACTAGTCTACCATTTCGGCTCCACCTCTCCGGGGACCAATATCAAACTCTACAATAAGGTGAAGGATAACACACTGCAAATATACTGCATGGAATCAATGGATAATGGATATTTGGCGAATGCCTGACCCCTTCCCTCGTTCCCAACTCTCGTCTGCTCCTCATGTGCTAGTTGACGTCGAGTCTGGCCGAGGTTTTCTCCCAGCGCTGCGAGGTGAACCGTAAGGCCAGCGTGGGCGGCTGCATCATCAACACCTGTGGCTGGGTGAAGGGCTCCGGCTACCAGGCCCTGGTCCACTGTGCCTCTGCCTTCGAGGTGGATGTGGTTCTGGTGCTGGACCAGGAGAGGCTCTACAACGAGCTGAAGCGGGACCTGCCGCACTTCGTGCGCGTTGTGCTTCTTCCCAAGTCCGGGGGGGTGGTGGAGCGCTCCAAAGACTGCCGGCGCGAGGCTCGCGACGAGAAGATCCGGGAGTACTTCTACGGCTTCCGCAGTGCCTCGTTCTTCCCGCACGCCTTCGACGTGCGCTTCTCCGACGTGCGCATCTACAAGATTGGCGCGCCGTCCATCCCGGACTCCTGCCTCCCCCTGGGGATGTCTCAGGACGACACCCAGCTGAAGTTGGTCCCCGTCACCCCGGGTCGTGACCTCACACACCACGTGCTGAGTGTGAGCTGTGCCGACGAAGGGGACGAAGGGGCGGGGGGCGTGCGACGGGGCGTGCTGGAGAGCCCGGTGTGCGGGTTCATTGTGGTGACTAACGTAGACACGCAGGCACAGGTGATGACGGTTCTCTCGCCGGCCCCACGGCCACTCCCCAGACACACACTGCTCATCATGGACATTCGCTTCATTGACCTCAAGTAGAGACGACAGAGACAGAGAAGAACCACAATGGGAAGAGGTAGTGTGGCTAAAACCCCGGTGCTGTGTGAAACCATTTCATTTTGGTGGCACTGAGCTTGGGGGGAGGAGCATTTGCCTTGTGGCTGATCTCTTCAGCTAACATTACGGTCCTTGTTCTACATTGTGTATCTTTAGCGCATTGCGCACAGAAATAGCTGGAAACTTGTTGGACATGGAACTGACTTACGATTTGGGTTATTTGAGGAGGCGATGGAGAATTCCTAACCCAAACTGGGTTAGAGGGTAGAGGTCCTATGTAAAGATTCAAAGTCACAAGGAGTGGAAGGATAGCTAAACGGGCTGCAAGCTGTACTTTTGTTCAGTCAGTGTCTCGCTGGATTGATGAGAGAGAGAGTAGAGGTGTTTGGCATCCAGTGAGGACTAATGGGGTTAGAACTGAGCAAAGAGGGAGCAGCAACCCTGCTGAATGTTATTTGTTCAATTCTGATGATCTCCAACAATGTATAAGCAGTGGTTTTGTACAGTTTTAAATCATTTTTTTTGTTATTTCTCTTTCTGTCTCTTTGGTATAAAATAGTTTTATTGTAGAACAAAATAATACATTTTTAATAAAATTTGAGTTTAAAGTTTTCTTTGAGTTGTACATTCACGCCACTGTTTTAAATATTCTTCGTGGATCAAAAGTTGTTTTAAACCTGCTTTAGATAATAGGGCCACTAGCAAATATTTGTGTAAGGTGTTTTGGTTTCGCTGTAATTATACAGAGCGATGTCTGGCGTTATGAAAGCTTTCAAATGACGCGCCTATTCCCCGCCTCGGGCCACCGCGAGCAAAGATCCAGAGAATCCGTGATTGGACAAACGTCCCAACTAAAGGAGCGAGGACAGTTCCGGGATTCCAACATTGGCCTGGCAAAAATAGCTAGCTAGTAGCTAAATAGCTTCAAGACAGACAGAAACGAAACGTAAGCGAACATTAACGACTGGAAAATCTAAACCCTGGACGTGAGGTATGCCTTGTTCCTGGTTAAATGCTTTTTAAAATGTGCGAGTAGTAGTTCATTCGTTATACTGTCACAAATAAGCGGTGTTCATACACAGGTCGTCTGGACAAACTTGCCCAGGATTGTCTAGCCACCAGATATGCTAACTAACGTTAATTTTACATTATCGGCTGTATTATTCCGGAATACAATTTAACATTAGATCTTCCGAGTTCAAAACACTTCTCACAATGCCTCGGTGTTGTCAGTTTGTCACATGTAGCTACACTGCCAATGCTTGCGGAGTAGTAGATCTAGGATTTACTCTAATGTATTAGCATGGATAGATTATTATCTAACGTGTGTTTAGCATCGATGATAGAACGTGTCAGCGGCTGAGTATTTTGCTGTCATTATGTTTTACAATTGGACTATGATTAGGTGTATGGCAATGCAGAAGACTATGTTTTGCCTGTGTAACATAACAGGGTGATTATTATATCTATATATTATAAGAATATATGTATACATAGATAATAAAATAATGAACAAAATTGACTTTTAATTTGGCTACATCGATTCGTCTTCATGTACTGTAGTACAGTGGAGTAATTTTTGTTGATTATTTAATTACGACGTGGCTGGGTACCGGAGAATACAGAATAGGATTTTGATGACCAAATTACAATTTGTCAACTCTACCAATAACGTGTAAACGGTTTGTTTCTCACAAAATATTTAGTTTTTCTGAGAAACTATCGTCATTGCTGCCGTTATACACTTAATACACTTTCAAAAATGGTCTAAACCCCTAAATGCTATCGTCATAATAATGATACTTCAAGGAACTATACGTACGGCTGATCAGCTATTGGTAATAATAAGGTATTTTTGATAATGATACATTTGATGAAATATTGTAATTTTCCATGTACTCTGTTTTTGTGGAAGTACACATATTGCCTAATGACCGCGATAGACGCTCTGCAAAAATATGTTGATGAATAAAACTTATTTGTTCAGTTCAATTCGAGGGTCCTGTGTGTCAAAGGACTCGTCATAAAAACCCTCAGCAGGTAGTTAGATTTACGTTACCCATGGTGTTATAAATTGAGGAACGCTTTGCACTGATCTACACTCTTGTTTTGGTGGGTGTGGCGAGGTTTGGGGTGCGTTCGTGTTCTCCAGAGTGTCCCGTTGTGGAACGGTTTGCATGTGCATCGCCGACAAAGCATGAATTCCAACGGTTCGATGCTGCCGCTCTATCCAAAGTCAAAAGCAAGCATGTTGTGTCTCGCTTACGGTGCACACCTGGCTTTCACACCTGTTTGTCTAGATTATCAGACTTGCTAGTGGGCTGAACACTGCTGCAGACATGAGGAAGATTAGATACATTTTTGATTTACACTGGGGGTTGTTTGGTAGGGGTAAAAATAGTTAAATGCTTCCCTGGGCAGAAGGCATTCCAATAACCAGGTCCTGCTCCCCTCATGTCAATCCCAGGGCCAGCAGATGGTCCGGTGGTTAGAGCCCTGAGCCAGTAACTGGCAGGTCTTTGGTTCACACCCCAGCAGAAGAGGTAAAATTAATCTGTCATTGCCCTTGAGAAGAGCTTTACTTGGGTCCTGAGGTTAACTTTTGATAAACCAACTGTGGGTAGGTTTCAAAAGCACTGCAGTGGTAACTGCTGACTTTCTGTATCAGGCTTCGCTCCAGAATCAGGAAAAGGGGTTCGGCTGGGTTAAGTTCTTGTGACTGAGACGGCAATGGCACATGGCAGCAAAGGTTTCAATATAAGCAGAGTATTTTCTTTGTGTCTGTTACTGGTATCTTTGTATGCTCATGGCATGTGGGACATCACTGGCTAAATTGTGGTTGTGGGACACCTTCTGCAGGTTTCTGTCTGTGTGCAAGAGAAAGACAGAAGGCCAGACAAATATGTGTAAGAGAGTGATAGAGGGAAAGAGAGATCCACATTTAGAGACACACCCTGCCTCATTGTCGTGATAAACCCTCTGCCCCATTGTCGTGATAAACCCTCTGCCTCATTGCCGTGATAAACCCTCTGCCTCATTGTCGTGATAAACCCCTTGCTTCATTGTCGTGATAAACCCCCTGCTTCAATGTTTGATATTCAGAATGTGTAGAATTGACAAATTGGTCAGGTTTCAGCTCGCATCCTGCTACTCCTTAGGTATACAGTGCATTTGTCCAAGAAATGTAAGGGAACAAGTTGGTGTCACCTTGCAACACTTCCATGCTGTCCATAGTTGGGTTACAAACCATAGCAGAGGGGTTTCTCCTAATGCTGTAAGTTGTCATGTTGGTGGGCGTTAGTGTTCATTTTTGCTGTCTCTCTCTGATTAAGGAGATCATTCTCAGACAACAAGCGTCTGACGGAATGCCGGAGCCAGTGGGCGGGCCAAAGAGACGGGGAGTGACAAGAGGAACTGACATTTTCTGACTGGCTTCATTTCAAAGTCATCATGGGAAATAATGCGTGTCGTCAGTGGTTCTGGAGACGGGTCTCTCTGCACTGAGCTCACTCACAGTGGCAAAAGATGTAGGCTCTGTTTGATAAGAGTCTGATTACACCGTACTGTCAAAAAGCCTGAAACAAACAGCCAACTAAACCGCTTTATCCTGTTGACCCAACTGAACTGAGTGCACCTGTGGAAAGGACTACTCTCTTATAACGACAGGGGAAAGTGGATAGTGCTTTTCATATCAAAGCTTACTTTTTCTAAGTTGCACATGGACTTTATTTTAGATTTTTGCAGAACACCTTTAACACTGTCTGGCTTTATTTTGTCAGTACTACTGCTTTTTCCGTCATCAGGATAGAGACCCTGGAACTCTATTATTTTGCAAGAATACCTCCACCCGTTTCTGTCACTCAGACCCTTTTATAATCAGTGCCGGTTCTGCTAGACGCCACGGTTCTGTTTCCCTGTAGACAGTCGCTGCTCCCCTTCATTTCTCCCTCAACAGAGGGTCTGTAAATAGGCGTGTGGCAACTGGCAAGCGTGGATATAGGTTTTGAAATTTATCAAAGGTTAATTAGTCAGATCAATTCAGGAAGTGATTCTGCAAGGGTAATTGTGTTTGTGCCCTAGGAAAAATTATCTTGATTTTGTTTATATATTCACACCAAATTGGACATGAAAGCCATTACAGAAATATTTAATTTTGTATCATTGTATAGTTTTGTTTTAGAGGTTTATATAAAAGTTATATAATTAAAATATATATTCTGTATACATGCAAATATCTACACATGTGCAAAAAAAGGTGTAAGCTACTGTTAGGTTTATATTGTTTTGTCTTTGTCGTTGCTGTACAAATAACTGGCTAGCATTCTGTTTGTTGTTGTTTCCAAAGGCTGCTTTATGTGATATTACGGTTACCTAGACCCCCTTCCAGTCAGTCATGCCCCGCTCCCCCATAAGGAACCTGGGGTCTCCACTCTGACCCTTCCAGCAGCCTTCCCTTTAGATAGACTCCTCCCCACTGATGCCAGGGTTCAGTAGTGGGGGGCTAGGGGGCGGGGTCGGTGGCCCTGCCTCCTCCCCCCCGCGTCCATTTCGACCAAGTCGCTACGTTCCTGTTTCTGCTGCAACCACCTTTCTGGTCGGTTCCACCACACTCTTCTTCTGCTTTACGTGAGTAATAAATACACACACACACACACACACACACACAGTATATACGGTGGATTCCATGTATCTGTGCTCCTTTTCCTCCAGGTGTCCATGGCTGTCAGAACATGTCTCCTCGGTCATTCCCATATATAACGCAGCAGTCTTCCTCTTCACCCTCGCCAACTTCTGCATGGCTACCTTCATGGACCCAGGGGTCTTTCCCAGAGGTAGTGTGTGTGTGTGAGAGAAAGAAGAAAATCTTAGGCATAAGGAATGTTTGGTAATCCTGTTTCACTGTCTGTGTAAGACTGGGATAGGAAAGTCACGTTAAGGGCAAACTTTTGTCCGGTCCTGACTTGGGGTCATGTTTAGGGTTAGAATTGAGGATTGTTATTTTCAATGGTACTAAATTGCTGGTCCTCACCTTGACAGTTAAACCAAAGTGTGTGTGTGTGTGTGTGTGGTTGACAGCGGAAGAGGATGAGGATAAGGAGGATGATTTCCGCGCCCCACTCTACAAGACAGTGGAGATCCGTGGCATCCAGGTCCGGATGAAGTGGTGCTCCACCTGCCGCTTCTACCGGCCGCCTCGCTGCTCACACTGCTCCGTCTGTGACAACTGTGTGGAGGTACACACACACACACACACACAGTCTGCTGCCTGACCAGGGACCACAGTGTTTGAAGTTGACCGAAACGGTGTTGTTTTGTCGTCGTTGCATATTCCTCCTCACCTTTCTGACTGGCGTTTCCCCTCCCCGCCAGGACTTCGACCACCACTGCCCGTGGGTGAACAACTGCATCGGCCGCAGGAACTACCGCCACTTCTTCCTGTTCCTGCTGTCGCTGACCGTCCACATCGTGGGGGTGTTTGGGTTTGGCCTGCTCTTCGTCCTCCGTCACCGCCACCAGCTGGACACGGTCCACGCCGCTGTCACGTATCCTCAACGGCCTCGCCCGGCCGCCAACGACCTCGCGCTTTTAGATAATTCCGCATTCGGCAAGTGCCGTCGGGGAGCGAATAGGAGCTGCTGCGCCGTCCGGGCTGTCGTGTCCAGCAGCGTTCCTCCAGGCTCACACCGGGGGGGGGTGGTTGTCCGGGGCTGACTTAAGCAGTTCACCGGTTGGCAAGGTTGGCATGGTGATGGGACGGCTGTGGTGGACCCGAGTTTCCCGGTCGGTGTAGATTGTGTCCTTGACTGTGTGTCCTTGACTGTGTGTCCCAGCATGGCTTCGATGTGCGTCGCTGGTCTGTTCTTTATACCAGTGGCCGGTCTCACTGGTTTCCACATGGTCCTGGTAGCCCGGGGGAGGACCACCAATGAGCAGGTACGTCTGTGTATCCGTGGCATGGCAATTTTGGGAGGATGTGATGTGAAGATCAGAAACGCAGCATTAAAGGTGGAGTCAGTGAAATTATGTCGCTGCCAGTTACTGGTCATGAGTCTGGTTACTTCCGGGGTTCGCTTCGTGTCGTTAAATTCCCATGCTCCTCTGAGGGAGCTGTCATAATTCAGTGTTTGGCTGTCCTCCGCCTTTCTCCCACTGTAGGTCACGGGGAAGTTCAGAGGCGGAGTTAACCCTTTCACCAATGGCTGCGTGAGGAACGTCTCTCAAGTGCTCTGTAGCTCTCAGGCTCCCAGGTCAGTGGCCTTTTGGTCCCACAAAACGGTGTTCTAGCGACATTGCTTAACTTCCTGTGTGTTTGACGCAGTCTCAGGTTAGTGTACAATTCAGCAGAATGTTTATTGAATCGCTGGTGTGTGTTGGTCTCCGACAGGTACGTGGGCCGGATACGGGCCAAGCCGACGGTGGAGGTTCAGACCCCCTTCCTTCGGCCTCCTCTGTCCGAGGCCCAGCTAGAGGCCAAAGTCCTGGATAACGGTGTTCAGAATGACAGCCACAGCATCCGGGTACACACACACACACACACACACACAGAGGCATGCAGGAGTGTTGCTGCCACTGAACATCTCTCATATGTTGACAGTGTAAGCAGTACACATCAAAACACACATACACTGTCATATCAGTTGGCCCTACAAGCACACACACTGTAGAACTCATGCTGGCATTCCAGAGCTCCTGGGGAAACATTGATCTGCCCCTGTGTTTTGTACACATCCTTTGGCATTGCGGAGCATGGAAGGTGATTGTTGATTGGTTGGGTGGGTGGTTGATTGGTTTGGTGACGTGTGGTTGGTTGGGTGGGTGGTTGATTGGGTGGGTGGTTGATTGATTGGGTGCGGGTGGGTGGGTGCGTATTAAATGCCTGTTTTGGTCCGGACAGTCCAAGAGCAGTGGAGAGTTGATGGGGTGTCAGTCAGAGGATGCAGAGCCTCCACCGCCACCCAAACCTGAGCTCCACTACCCGGGTCGGCCTCAAGCTGACACAGAGGGTGAGTAGAGAACACACACACACCTTTTACTGTGAAGTTTGGATCTTTAGAAGACACCTTATTTTGCTCCATTTTAGAATCAACTTTGCCTTCTCCGCATAACAGTAATCCCAATGTAAACCCAACCCTATTTAGAACTGTAACCCTAAACATCAAACAGCATTTTGCCAGTGTTGCCATGGGTTACCTTCTGATTCTCACGTGTTGAACTATATGTGTAGAGACACACACACACACACACAAATATATTCTACTCATTATCAGGCTTTAACACTTTTGTCCCACCCCTCCAATCAGAGAGCAGCTTGCTGTCTGAAGGTCCGCCCACTCCCTCTATGTACAAGTACCGGCTGGCCAATAGCAACTCACCGAAGAACCACACAGCCCTGACACACCAGAACAAGGTACACACACAAGGTATACACACAAACGAACACACAGTTTCCCAGTTCTTATTCTGTCCTAAGGGGTATTTCAGATGGTTAGCTTAACAAATTTAGCGTTCTCTGAACACCACATGCTTCTCTTAACCAGATAAGAGAGTCTTCCATTTTGGGGTTTTAGAATGGCTGGTTCTCATTGGAAAGCCTTAGGTTAAGCAGAGCGCAGGTTGGTGTGCTTTAAAGGTGCACAAAAAGGTCCTCACGACAATGACCGAAAGTGTGATGTACATCACGGAATCAACTTCACCTAGTATATTTTGTGCTCCGTTGATGCCATTGATCTTAACAAGGACATTTTGACCAGTGGACGCAAAACAGCCCCATGACAAGAAACAGCCACCTCCATATTTTATGGTGTATTTTTCTGCATTATGTTGTTAAATCCGCTATCAGAAAGTGTTCTCACACATAAAAACTGAGGCGTGAGTGACCAAATCCTAACATAATCACGGTTAGAAATGTTTATTTGAACAAAAATATGTTTATACTTGTAGTCTGTTTCTGGTAGCAATAATGTATAACGACATTTTGGCACCACAACCTCAGCTATAGGGAGAATTTGCAACAGATTAGTTGATGGCGGACTTGTTTAGCATTCTTCAGGGACCCCCAACCATTCCATGCACTTGATAAATTCCGTAAAAAGCCAACTGATTGGCCTGAAAGTGCATTCTGGGATTTCTGGTTGTGGAGTGTCTCTGTCGAGCCAAAACAGATCCCTGAATATTTTGGACTATTTCATTTACGCGCAGATATGTGGCATGTCATCAAAGCAACTGGCTTTTAAACTTGGAATTTCCTGGCTAACTGATGACAGTGATTCCACTTATAGATTATGCACATATAAACAACATATTACACATCCAGACCTAAATGAAAGGTTTCAGAAGGGAAAGGTGTTATTTGTCCCAGCCTGTATCTTCAGCCTCTGGGGAGGGTTGAATGCATCTGGCTTAGGGGGTCCAGGTGGGACTGGACATGTTTTTCCGGAGCCCTCTCTCAGGTGCTTTCCCTTGTCTTCCCCCTGCTCTTTGACTGACCTGATCTCTCAGTGGCCATCGGTTGATCAGTAAGTCTCAGTTAGTGTGGTTTTCGTTCCTGTCCGTCTGGGGACTAGCCTCCCCCCCGCCCTTCCCTCCAACTCTGCATTTACTGTAATGCCTGTGTTTTGAGAGACGTGCAGGATTGTGTGCATGTGGTGATGGTGTTTTCTTTGCCAGGTTGGTGATCTTGAACGCACCAGTAGACACACCTCCTCCCCACTGAACCCAACCCCATCCCACTCCTCAATAGAAACGGTGTCTTTTCTTTCAGACATCAGGGATGCATTCATTCTGACAAACAATTAATCATCTGTGTAGGTCCTTGTCTGATTTGTTCTGTTTGTCGGAATGAACGCAGTATGTTCTTAAAGTGATCTCTTAAATACATGTTTTGATCCTCCCTCTCCATTCTATTACTTTCTTTTTCTGTTCTTACCCTGTAATTCTTTTTCTCTCCTTTCTGTCTGTCTTTCTTAATATCTCTGTCTATCCAAATATTTCTGTCTGTCTTTCGTAATATCTCTATCTGTCTGTCTCTCTTAATGCAACTTTCTTGCTCTCAGATGATTCGTGGAGACAGTTTGGACTCTGCCTCCATCCTCCAGACGAGTCGTCAGCCCAGCTACCGTTCTGAGCCCAGCAGCTTGGATGGGGTTTCTGCATTGGGGGTGGGGGCACGCAGGGGTGGAGGTGAGAGGGGCGTGGGCCCCGGGGGGTCCAGTGGAATGGCTAGGGACATCTCGGGGGGCGTCTCGGGGTACTCGTTGGGGGGGCGATCGCACACCTCCTACCCCTCCTCTCTGGTCCTGTCCACTGGCGGCTCCCATTCTTCCAGCATGCGCTCCGCCCACACACACCACAACACCCTGGGCACGCTGAGGTCGGAGTGCACCACCGACACCAGCTACAAGAGCCTGGCCAATCAGACACCTCGGAATGGCAGCCTGTCTTACGACAGCATGCTGACGCCGTCCGACAGCCCAGAGTTTGAGTCGGCTGCTCACGAGCTGTCCCCTCTTAGGCCCCAGGCCCACGCCGCGTTTCCCCTGGCAACAATCTCGCCGCCTCCCGGAGCCAGGGACATCCCCCTGCAGGGGTACACCTCTCCCTTCCTCTCGGTGCAGCAGAGAGAGGGCCAGCTGCTCCAGGGCTCCGCCTCTTTCTCCTCCCCTCACGGGGCGTACCTCCGTGCTGTCAGCCCGCCCCCCATGACTCCCCCCACACACGCTGAGACCCAGCACCTCTACCAGGACTCCCGACCCCCGCACCTCCGTGCCTCATCCACCTCTGCCCGCCCCCTTCCTCCCGTCTCTGAACAACCCACCCCCTCCTCCCCCCGTTCCCCAGAATCCCCTGTATCTCCTGTGTCCCCGCTCCCCAGAGGCCCCTCTCGGGGGAGGTCCTCTTACCCTGCGGAGGCAGGGTTCCAGCACAAGGCTTGGCCAATGGCAGGTGATTCGTCGGGAGGGGGCGGCATCGGAGGGACCCAGGCTCCACAGTGAGTAAAGATCTGACCGCTCGCCTGCCCCTCCTCCTCATCCTCCCTGACTGATCTGTGTGAGCCCTCCTCTTCCTGTTTCTGTGTGAGTCTTCCTCCTTTATTTCTGCGGGTGTTTCTGAAAGCGTGTGCATGTGCAAACTGGTGTCTGTTTTAATGTGTATGTTGCTAGGCTATAGGTAGCGTAGTGTGACGAGCCAAGGTGGTGTCTCACCCATGTCTCACCCGGATGTGGAGGTGTGCAGTGTGTGTTTAGGTGAAGCTGTGATGGTGTTTGTCAGCATGCACGTTTTTTCATTCTGTGTGTTCTGTGCTCTTTCCCCCCTTTCGTCCCACCACCACTGTATCCTTTGTCCTAAGTTAGGCCCGGGACGAAAACGATCAACGGGCATTTAGCTGAACTTGTCTGTTACCATTAGGAATCTATAATAAAGGTTCAAATACGTTTGCTAATATGACATCTTGTTAATAGAACAGCAGTAGTATCTTTAAGGGTCATTAAATATAAACACTGGATTTTTCTTACTCATTAAATTGTATGTACTGAAGTGTGATTAGAGATGTTTATTTTTAAATCCGATTTACTCACCTGCTTCTCTCAATCCTCCCTCTACCATGCATATCTTCATCCTTAACCACGCCCCTTTTCACAACGGATGTCCAATCAGATCAACCTCTCACCCAGGATTGGCCAATCACAGCACAGCCAAACCAGGGGGCGGGGTAAAAATGGTTACTGGCGTTGGAGGAACCACCTATGAGATATCGGTTTGAGTGAATGACATCCGCCGTGGCCAATGACTGAAGGAAGATTCTTCCACTGGAAATATTCCAAATGTCTTACTTTGAGGAGACTTTAAGGTGGACTATCATGGAAATGCGCACACACACACGGTGACTCTTGTTCAATTGGGAGTTGGATCAGGGAAGAGATGTGTGTGTGGATACCTAGCACTTCAAAGAACTTCATGTTTTTTTTAATGCCACTGGTCGTCATTTTCTGCCAATCTTTCATATTGGATGGGACATTGAAAGTGGATAAGCGGTGGAGCCATAGACCATAAAACGATTTTACCACGGCAGTGTACTGAACTCTCCACAGCCTGCGTTCCGTAAATTGTTTTGGTACATTCGTCACAGATCATTTTTATAATGCTGGAAGGAAGGCCTTTTAACCAACCAGAAGAAAGCCTATGCACTGGTGACCAATTGTGGCACTTGGTGGTTGAAGACTTCCTGGTCCATTAAAATGGACAGACCAATCACAATAGCTAACCAATCTGCATTATTCAATAATGAAAGTCCACAACAATTATTTTTTTTAAACTGTGCAGAGAAGATGCCTTTATGTTTCAAAGTAACATTTTGGTTTTGCAAAGCTTTGTTTTTTCTATTTGCTTTATGTCCGAAGAAACATTAAGAATAATTGTGTATTGGTCAGATGATATAGATATAGAGAACTTATACTTTTTTAAAGGGGGGATGTGACCGGCTGAAAGACCATGTTCAAGCTTATCAAAATAATGACAAAATGATCTACAAATCCCTTTGCAACACAAATAACTAATTGTTCGTAGATCATCCAGTCAGTGACAATTTACCCATGATACGTGGAATAGGTTACATTTTATAGGAGGCCAGAGTGAGTGAGACTGGTCGCTTGTTTTGATTGATGGCTGCATCAGCCAGTTAAATCTCTTTGCAATCCTCCCCCAAAGAGATTAATAATCCTATCTGACCGACATCTGAAGTGGCCAATCACTGAGGATGTTTTGAAGCCACATATAAAAAGTGTACTCTGAATCTTCAAGGCAACACATACCTTTTTGTGGAATGTACACAAAAAAATTGTATTGTTGATACATTATGCAAATGTTATGTTTTTAGCTTTAAATGATTTGTGCTTTTGACGCTTTGCAATGTTCTGTCTGTGAATCAAATGCTAGGGAAGCTTAAAGGGTGGCCAACCAAGTAGGGGGTGGTATTTATTTTACCGGACAGGACACAATTCCAACCGATCTCAACATCCTGCCGATGGTTAACGTTGCCCTTACACAATGCGGTGTTTTACCCTCCTAGTGGTTTAATGTTGCCCTTACACAATGAGGTGTTTTGCCCCCCTAACGGTTAAGGATAGAACTGGAGGGGCGAAGCTGATCATAGATCCTCACCCAAAAAGGTAACAAGTTCTTACTCAGAATCCACAGCTTCTATGCTGCTGTACTTCTATGCTGCTGTAATCAGACAAGTACAAAAAATCTAAGTCAGAAATATGTATGAGGTGTCTAGAATGCGTGGAGCGGTTGGTTTGAAATTGAAGAGTGTTGTGAGGGTTTTTGCCTCAAGACGATGTTATGTCTTTACAGTTTTTCTTATGACTACAGGCGGATAAGAATAATGTATGTTTGTTTTGGAAACATTCTGCCCTCTTTGTTTTATTTAAAAAAAAATTGTAGTTTACAGTTTCCATTTTGCCCAAACAAATGGCTTGTGTGTGAAGAATGTGTGTGATATTCAATTCCAGCTCAGTAGTGAATTGGAATGTCATCCCTCTCTGAATGTAGCACGTTTCCTGTCCTGGGATTTATGAAGCACATGAACTCACAGCAACCATTTTCTACAGCGGGGTGTCAGTATACAACCCGTCATCCCCAATCTCCCCTACCCACCCCCCAGGACGTTTGTAAGTGTGCATGTCATTCTGTTTGTTGTGTTGAACGCGTGTGAAAATATCCTTGTCAATTGCACACCCGGTTGATACGTCATGAGGATTATAGATTAGGCTTCATATTGCAATGGCACAAGCGGTTGGACATCCAGCCCTGGAGACTTCCTCCTGCTGGGGACGGGGGCCCGATGAACAACAATGTGTATGTGAGGATAAAGCTGGATGAATGGAAAAAGTGTCACCAGTATCTGTTCGGATGAATATGTAAAAGACCAAAATGGCCTTATGAAAAATATTGAAAAGTGTCTTCTCTAAATAAAAGGTCGACCTGATGGCAAAATGTCTTGGTGTAATTAATAATTTAATTGTATATTGTGCAGAAAACATTATAAAATTGGATGACTCCATACTAGTGTTAAAAAACATTCACAAAAAGGCAGCAGAACTTGGAAAAAAAAACAATTAAAACAAGTAACAAAAAGTGTCTGAGACATCGTATAAGGCATTTTCCCTAAGGCATTGCCATTTGGGATAGTTAGATATCTTGTATTAGACAGCTTATCATGGCCCTTTTCATAACTTGCAGCTGTTTTATTTTCCCCCTTCCACAAGTCCAAAGCTCTTTAATGAACTTCAATGCTGGTAGTCTGAACATCTAGCCAATGATATAAGGCAGACTTTGGTAAGCAGTGAAACTATGATTGCGGTACAACAACCCAGTCTGGTGCCATTTCCCATAATCTCTACTTGTCTTTCTTGCTCTCTGCTGGGATGTCCGGTTCAGATTGAGGGTCTTCGCTGCCTTCTGGTTGGGAGGGCTTTGGTTCCTCTTCTTTCTCAATGTGGCCTTTCTTCATCTTCTTAGAAGCTTCATAGAGCTCATTTAGGTTGAACTCGCGGATCACATTCTCCTACAAGACAGAGCGAGACACGGGTGTGATTGACCTCCCAAATGATCAAGGTTCTCGGACACAGACACACAGATTTGCAAATCCCCCACAACACACACCTCACTAAAGGTCCAGGACACAGCGCGACTCTTACTGTCCACCATTGGACGTCTCATGACCTCTCGCCCTGACTGGAAAAGCACCAAAGAGGGAAGTTGTCTGGCCAGAGGGGAGGTGCTAATCTTGTACCTGTAGAGAAGGTTGGAATTAAAGTTTCAGGACACAGGAAAAGGCTGTCCTTCCTATGAGTGGCATGGTTCCGGCCCAGTTAACATTCTTGTCACAGACTACCAATTCCAAAAGGGAAAGTCTTACCTCTTTGCCACCTCATCATACCGGCCAGCGTCTATCTTCCCAAATCGCAGTCCGGTACAATTATACCTGAATTAGTGGTAGAAAACAGACTTTTACTGGACTTCAAATCAAGATGAAAGACTTGATACCAAAGCACTACATAGGTTAGCTGTGGGGGGTGCTTAGGGTTTAACATAAAGTATTAGTAGGGACAAAAATAAAGTAGTAGTGTTCCACAGTGAGAGGAGTTGCCGGAGCAACAGCATTCATTCCAGGGCCGATGGCGCAACAGGATGCAGATGAGACAGGAAGAACACTTACTTGAGGGAGAGATCGGCAAAAACCGAGGCGAAGGACTGGCACTCGCTTGACCAATTTGCGTAGAACTCAACAATCCACGTCACGCGAGAATCCTTATTCAACTCCTCCTGTCCAATGGGATTGGACCATATCAGATTACGATACTAGAGATTGGTACGTTACCACATCAGCAGCCTGGGACCCAGCTTGGGGTCTCTTGCTGCTTAGACTAACATAATTATCCTGATAGGCAGGAGAACCTAAAGGGTATCAAGCTTTTTTGAGTCTCCGCAGATGTTCCACATTTTAGTCTTAACCCATAAACCATCAATGAAGAAACATTTCATATTTCACACAACCAAGATTTAATTTGTCTAATAATCATCAAGCCTTCGGCTAACTAAATCACGTGAGCTGATGCAAAAACATTTTTAAACATCTGGGGGTGCCCAAAGAGAGTTTTGGGGAGCACTGGATCGGAAAACCTATAAATACAATTGAATGTTCGGTTGCAGTCAGCACATTGAACAGTTTGTGGGGCCTGATATCACAAATATCCACCTGACACACTTACATCGATGGTTTTGTCACTGAAGTACTTGATATACTCCGGGCCCATGTACAGAGGCTGCTTGCAGGTCATGACAAATGCTGGAACAAGACAACGGGAGTCACTATGAGGCATAATTGGCTTCAGTTTTCACAAACTTTGGTTAAATGTATTAATACGTCCCACGGGTCAAAGCCAATCGACCTTCTCCTCAATCGGGATTGGAGAAGTAGCCATAAAGAAAGGGGGTCTGGAGCCATGCTGTCCAGCTACTGCCTCAAGTTCCTGAACACCACAATGCTGACTCGGTGACTGAATGAGGGCAGAAGGACGGCATCACCAGCTCACCGGTAATCAGGGCGAAGTAGAGGATACCCAGCCGGATATCCAGCCTGAAGAAGAGGATGACGTTGGCCACTTTACTGAACATGAAGATGTTCCCCGCATGCTGTTCCAGGGTGACTGGGGGTAGAGAGGGCAATGGTAAGGCGGTTTAGAGGAGTGGCCAAAAGCAAGAAAGCCTCAGTAAACACATTCATCCCCCTACAACTGTTTTCTGATGTGTACAAAACAAAACCTTTGTGAAGAGCCAGCCATTCCTCAGCAGATCCAACAGAATGTGGCTCATGGACAAGTTAAATTGCAGTATGTGTGTGTGTGTGTGTGTGTGTGTGTGTGTGTGTGTGTGTGTGTGTGTGTGTGTTCTGAGGTAAGTACTGCTTACACTGTCAACATAGGAGAAATGTTCAGTGACAACAACACAGGGTTACACCTGCTTCCAGGCCAAACCTCCGTGTGTGTGTGATAGTTAATGAGGGGACCAGATGTCTCCACATAGATAGTAGAACCTGACATGGTATTCTTTTGCCATAATGAAAAATACTATTTCCTCCTTAGAGGTAAGTCGAGGAGTGAAACTTACAATTGGGGTTAGTGGGGAAAAACAAATGTGTGTTTATTAGTGTCTTTGTGTTTCATTCATTTGGCACTCACTGGCTCGTCTGTTCTTCATCATGACAATCGCACTGAGAAACATGAGAATCTCCACTTCTCTCTGTAAAACAAATTGGCCACGCAACATTAGATTAAAACGGTTTACATTTACACGGCAACAATCTCTACAAAGACGGCGCAATACGCGCTGCAACTCTGCTCCTATACTGACCCAGTCAAAGTCGCATGGGTTCTGGTCCTCGCGATCGGAGTTCAGGTTTTCGCAAAGTCCGGGACACTTCCGAATTATGAGGAAAGCCGTGGACAGCAATATAGAAATAATGTAGTAAGGCTTGAAGATCCATTTGTATATTTGAGGTAAGTGGTAAAAGAAAGCAATTACTCCGGTGATCAACCCCATGTTCCAACAACGCGCAACAGTGAAACTAGTAGGGGAGAGTGTCAATTGCATAGACTTTATTCCTTGTGTTCTGAATCCTAGCGTCCTTCTGAAACCCCATTGCATGAGATGGTCCGAGAGGCGGGACTTCTAACTTTTAAAGCCAATTGTCTTTGAGAAAAGATTCGAGGAGAGAGGACGCGAGGAATGACATCGATATTCTCCCGGAGAAGGGGTAGCACCGTGACAGCTGAAGAAGCGACCCCTCTACCAAAGATAGCAGTCTGGTTTTCCCTGGCTATAAAAGAACGCTTTGCCAAACACTGCTCAACATGAATGATGCGCATGCGCATACATAGATGGAAGCGCAAAATAGTTATTTGTGTCTGTTCGCTTGCCGTAGCCAAGGCGCTTTGGCGGGTAGTGTAAAACATAAACAACAAAAAGCATGGAGGAAATCGTTGTAACCCAACACAAGGAAATTCACAGCAACGATTATAAAACTACAGGAGATGACGACCAGAATCATCTTAACAATGCAACAGATGTCCCGTTTCAGTCGTCGGATCGTGAAAAAGACTCAAATATGTCTGGCGAATCCGAACCCAGGGGGAATAGGCTACTGCTGTTCAACAAAGTAATTGAAAAGAGTTTACAGAAGTTCATATCAGACGCCCGGTAAGTACGTAATTACATAAGTTTGGCCATATCACGTTGAGCTGTAAATGTTGCACCATTGGGAAACCTTTCTTTTCTTATTTTTCCTTTAGCTTTCAAAGATTTGCTCAAACTTTTCATCCGTTCTATAAGAAGAACCCACAGGAGACAGAGAAAATCCACAAGCAGTTCATAGAACACCTACAGAGGAATATACAGGTTGGCCCCTCTCACTCTTCTATGCGTAAATTGCACTTTAAAGGGGGTGTTAGTCTGTTAACGTGTGTGCTGTATCTGTACAGGACGACATCGCCAAACTGATCGAAGAGGGAGAGCTTCAGTGCAAATTGGATGAGCTAGATAAGTTAGAAGCAGCCACTAACAACCTGGACCCTGCTTGGTTAGTCCGTTTTCTTTTGCATTTTCAGATTTCCCCGTATCGCATTTAATCTGTGTTCATCGCATAAAAACTTTAGGCAAGTGTCCATGAGCACTTCTGTTAAGCCCAATCTTCCTGGTGTCTCCCCCGCCCAAGGCGCCCAAGCGGAGTTCCTGAGCAGGATCTTTGTGGTTTTGTGATGCCGTACTACTTGAAGCAGGAGGCGTATCTGAAAAGGGAGCTAAAGAAAATTCGTGAGGAGAATGCTGCGCTGGCACAGAGGGTGCAGGCGGGTAGGGAGGAAATCAGTAGGACAGAACAGCACATTGCAACAACTGTGGATGAGTGGAAGGTGAGAGTAATTTATATCCTTATTAGCTTTGGTCCCTCTCCTAACTGGCCTTTGCCTGGGTTCGCCTTATCCCCTTAAAAAATACATGACTGACAACATGTACACTAGTTGTTCTACTTAAAATATAATTTAATTGACCAGTTTCAAACATGACCACTTATGCGCCCCAGCGCTGCGAAATGTGCAGCGCTCCTTGGTGCTTGGTGCTTACCTACACAACACTGAATGATCAAAAAACAAGTTGAGGTAATTGTTTTTGTCATGGTGAAATATTTTGCTATTCAGGTGTGCAAACTACCTAAATACTTAACCAGGAAGACTCCCAGCAGTAATAGCTGGCCAAAGGTTTATTTGTATAATTCATAAAAACAGAGAATTGTTTGTGTAGAAATTAAATACAATTTAATTTTGGAAAACGTTAGGAGGGTTGAGTTCTTTCCCAAAGCATTGTATTTTGACATTATGCGCTGACTCATTGGTAGATGAGTATACCACAAGTAAATTAAACTTCAGGATTGTCAATCTGTCCAGTTATGTTGTGAATCAATGCCCTTGCTGTGGTGCAAATTGAAGTAACAACAGGTTTGCTGAAAAGGCAACAGCAAGACAACCTCCTAAAAGGGAATGGGTTTGCAGGTGGTGGCCACAGGCAAATTGCTCTCCATTTCATTATCCTAACTGATTCTTCTCTAGTTTTGCATTTTGCAAGGAGGAACAGGAGGATCACTGCCAAAGCCCTACAAAATTACCTCCAGTGGGCAACTGGTGTGCATGTTTCTGTCCAAACTGTCAGAAACAGATTCCGTAAAGGTGGCATGAGTGCATGATGTCCTCTAGTGTGCTCACAGCCCTGCATGGGCTGCTCGATTGGCCTTCGCCAGAGAACACTAGAATAGGTAGGCACGTGTGGGCCATACACACTACTGAATAACATAATTAGTTGCTGTGATGGAATTCACGTAAGTTGTAATAGCCTGTGATTAAACATTTTTGCGTTTGAATCCAGCCCTCAATCGGTTAGAGATTTTGGTTTCCATTGACCATTGTTATGCCATTTTATTGTCATTGAATTACAGAATGTACAGTAAAGATTTTGATCTTTTAATATATTTTGTTCATCTAGACCTGGCGTGTGATTTAAGTGTTACTAATATTTTTATTCAGCAGTGTATATTTACTAGTTATGGCCTGTTGAACATATTTTAGCTGTGCTATTATTAATTTATTTCTACTGAATTTGTTTCTTTACCTACAGGCTTCTGCCCAGGCATCTTTCAACGAGTTCCAGATCCTCTCTTCCTCCCTCTGCCCTCCTACAACATTTGATGTTTGAGCAATAGCCTTGGCCAGTAATGTTAACTGTACATTTTGTAATGTGACCACCAAATCTCAACAATTGCCGAGTCGGATTTGTTGTAAAACTCTTAAATATATTAAACACGAAACAATATTTGCCTAATTTACACATTCATGTTTGTTTTGTAGTGGTGTTTGACCAGTTTGTAGTATAATTCTTCTATCCAATTTACTCGTAGTGTTACGGTAATTTTGCTTATGGAAAATAAGACACAAAACTCTCGACAGACGTGTTGTTGTCAGATGATATTAGTTGGCTGGCTAGTTAACTACTTCTGTACAAACCAATAAAGTACATTGATTGATTTATTATTTAAATGTATTTCTCGCAATAGCCATGACGGAAATGTTTTCAACTCTGTATGGGCAAAATGAAGCTCAGGGACCACCGGGATCATCGTCGCTTGGGTTTGGACAGGGAAAGCCGCCTCTGCCTCCAAACCAAGTCCCGATGGCGGCACAGATGCCACCTCAGCACGGGGATGAGGGGCCTGCTCTGCGTAAGCCAGGAGCCATGAACGAACCGTTTTATTTATTGCGAGAACTACCAGGTAAAATCACCGATTCGTTTCGTCCATGTTTTTGGCTCCGGCGTGAGATGTATAGGTTATTTCTTGCCTGCCCCGTAAGTAGTATTTTGATACAGTTAGCCGTAGTATTTTGGCTAAGCTAACCGCCTATGCTATGGTAACGTACTCGCTTGATAGCACCACATCTGCTAGTTAGCACCACATAAACTAGTAAATATCGAGCCCCCTGTACGGTAGGCGTTTGCGTTTTCTTGATTTACCGGAGGTCAAATGCGTGGGAACTGCAGATTAGTTGTATTTGTTTTGCACACGAGTTGTACAATTATGATGGTGTACAATTTAATTAAAAACTATTTGTGTATCTCAACTATTTTCACACCTGATACTTAGAGTGTGGGATCACAGCAATCGGTCCCTGGTGCTGTTTGACAGACAACCTTGTTAGATTCAAACCAGCAACTAAAACTGCACGGTATTGGTGTTTTTCTGTATTTTTAACTATGTATTGCAGCTGTGATGTGTGGTGTGGTATAGAGCAGGGTATGGATAATTAATGAGTGAACTGTTTAAATCCTAGAAATTAGATTCACTCATTATTTTTGCTTGTCCACACTGGACGCTGGTCACTTTAATTTAACTGTACCCCAGTCACAAATTACTAAACTTGTGCGTACATTTACTCTTATTGAATTAATTATAAATAAAACTCAGCGAAATGAGTAGAACGTTTTTTCCTTTATACTTGCTGGGACATGAGAGTGGATAGTAACTGTAACCTGTGTTCATCACAGTGGGTATTT
>JACXGK010004263.1:0-39325 GCA_016801125.1 Novumbra hubbsi | reverse complement strand
CCGCAACCTGCCACTGTGCACTCGGTAACCCCACACCGCAACCTGCCACTGTGCACTCGGTAACCCCACACCGCAACCTGCCACTGTGCACTCGGTAACCCCACACCGCAACCTGCCACTGTGCAATAATACCAATCACAGTGGATCGTGGAACATCTAGGAGGAAAGAAATTTCACAAACTCACTTCCAACGATGGCAACCCACTCTTCCACAAATGTTTGTAAAGGCAGACTGCATGGCTAGGAGATTGATTGTATACACCTGTGACACTGGGAACGAATGAAACACCTGAATTCAAAGATTCAGAGGTGTGGCCCAATACTTTTGTCCATATAGTGTACATCAGTATTTCCGAAACCCAGGGGATGTGACTCCATGTGCAAACACCATGCAAATAGTGGTGTAAACGAAACCTTGGGTTACAAGAACAAGTGTCAGTAGCCACTCAGTGCAAATGAAATGAACAGAGCATTTTCCTCTGTCTTATGAAAACAACATAATGAGACATTTCTGTGGCTGGGCAGAACTTAAGACCCAACAGCATAATTACATATCCTCTTTTCCAAAAATGCAAAAAGGCAACTTTCCAGGGACAGTACCTCATGCACCGGAGAAATGACAGCCATGCATATAATAACATTTAAATAAACATTTGCAATTACTAACATTATTCAACATATCAAAAACATGGCTTGGTGTAATGATTGACACATAATTAGACAATTAGTATACAAACATTTTTTTAATTCTCTTCAAATATTATTTATTTCACAAAACAGAAAAAATATACAAACATTTAAGACATAAGCGAAGTGGCTTATGGCTTTGTTGGGTACAGACATTTTGGGGGGATTACTTCTGCACAAGATATTTAGATAAACTCTGTTTTGTATTCATTCTATTAATATAGGATTGATCCTATATTATCCTATCAGATGTGACAATTGAGGAAACTGGACACAGGCCTCTTAGGGATGGTCAGAGAAATTATGTCATGTCCCTCTGACTACCGGTGTTCAGTCGGAGTCACTGCTGCAGGAGCTGCTGGAATCCTGGATCAAGAACAAACAAAAACCACCCGTTTAATGTTTAACCTTTCTTAATGCAGGTTTTTATGATAGTGCCTTCAAAACAAAGATTTCTTACCCCGTGACAATTCCTCCCTTTCTTGTGACAACCAACGTGCCAATGGCCATGCTTGTGCCTGTGCTTACGTCTTCCCATATTCAAAAACCCATGGAGGAGTCCATGATGTCCGTGATGTCCGTGATGTCCGATGTGCCCGACATGCCCAACGTGTCCGACATGCCCGACGTGCCCGAGGTGTCCGTGGTTACATTGCCCAACACATCCCATGGTGCACTGCACTGGATAGGGCTGGTAAGAAGGACCCACTGGGGTCTGGATCATTCCCGGGGGATATCCACCAGGCTGTTGCCCTGGCACTGGGTAACCCCCTGGCACTGGGTATCCCCCTGGCACTGGGTATCCCCCTGGCATCGGCTGTTGTCCTGGGTATCCCCCTGGCATCGGCTGTTGTCCTGGGTATCCCCCTGGCAGTTGCCCATTGGGGTTCCCGTTGTAGCCAGGATAAAAGTTTCCTGCACAAGGTGAGAATAAAATGTAAACAGTGCCTTTTCCCCTTTCATATCCATTATATTATTCAATGCAAAGGATGTGCAACCAAATACTAGAAATAAGCATTACATTTGGAAAGTATGTTCCAAAACTTTTTCACAAGATATTTATTGCAGCCATTTTTAATATTAATCCTGAAAGTTGTTAAAGATCCTAGTCCAGATTTGAACCTATGCTGCAGCAGTAGAATTGCTGTGAGGAGGCAGCGGCTTAGACCAGCACACCATACTTAAGTGTTTAGTAAAATTGTAAAATTAATAGAGACAATTTAAAAAGTTAGGTTAGGGATGCAAACGTTTACCTTGGTTTTGACCCCACATCTTGAAGTATTGGTATTAATCCTTAGAATGGAATGAAAAACAAAAAAGAGACTTATTCTCTAAAATGAAAGTTTATCAATAATAATAAGCATAGCCCCTCCCAAGAACTGACATGCCCATAGACAACTCATTCTCCTATACAACACTGCTCCTCTGCCCAGTACACTGGCTTCCAATTGAACTTTGCCTCCACTACAAAATCATTTAGGTCCCCTACATTCAGGCAATGATAAAACCTTACATCGCTACCGTTCTTCTTTCTGCTACCTCTGGTCTGAGGACACACCAGACTTGCAAAACACCTGGCCATTGCAAAGCATTGGTGGAACCGGCTTCCCCTTGAACTTAGGACTGGAAGGTCCCTGCCCATCGTTAGGAAACTTTTGAAACCCTGCATTTTCAGAGAATCTAAAATAACACAATCCTAAGTCACATTACCAGACCGACTGGTTTAGCAAATTGCGATCTACAAAGGAGGATCAATGTATTACGTGAAAACATCAGGGTAATCACAAGTTCATACAGCCACAAAGTAATCTTAAATTTAAACAGACACAAATCCTTCGGCAGTGTTTACACTGGCAGACATCTGATCTTTTGACCACTTCTTGGACCAAAAAAATGGTAAACATAACAAACAACGGAAAATGTACTTCCTGATTCAACACCAAACAAAAAGCAACAAAAACATTTAATAATCTTTATCCGCTTTATTTCCCTGCTAAAGGCAATTTAAAGTATATCATAGTTTAAGTAATGTAATAATGTTACGTATCTGGCATAACCGAAGACTACACTGCCTACTATATTTTACAACGAAGGCAATAGCGTTAACAGTGGTAGAAGTCAGCCCAATACTTTCGGTTAAATTACTGTATAATCAGCGGTTGTCAAACGTGAGTGTCAAAACACGTTTTTAAGTGTTCAGCGTATTCAACAAGATCAAAGGCCGAAATTAACATTACATCGATGTGATGAGATCCCTTAATTTGAAGCGTAGCCCTTATACCCAAAACTAGGCCAATTTCCCCTAATCCTACTTACACATCTTCAACTATTAACAATATAAGCAACATGAATATACGAACACAACAGCTGACATTGATTTAACTAAGCCATATTTACATTAACAAAGGTGTAGGCTACTTACAATAATGTAGTTAAAGGCAGTGGTATGTCTGAATTGCTTCCCTCACTGGGCTCTTGTAGGGAGCGCGAGAAACAACACCTGATCTTCAACCACATCATGAGGTCGTTAACGAACAAACGACTCTTTTGGAGAAGTTCTGAATCGAATCGTATGGGTAGAGCCGTTAATTTGGCTTCTTAACTTCCTACAATTTGAACTCAAACAACGATAATTTGCAGATTGTTCACGAAAGATCGTAAATCTACACTGTATAAATCAATAAATAGTGAGGAGAGCGAATCTTTGCGTTCCATGTACATTTTTCCAGTAGGGTAACGGTCGGTAATGTAAAAATAAGAAACAAGTGATCTAATAACAAGAACAGGTACGTGTAACATTTTTTAACGTGTATTTAATCCTCTTAATCCTACTTTTTCATCGGATATTTGGACCCGGGTCATTGTTTTTTGGATTATTTTATTTTAAACGAAGAGAGTCGACAACTTCGCCGACTATTTCAGTTGTAAGGAGCCAGAAGACACGGCTCACTAAAGACTTGGAATGGCCATCATTTTCATCACACGACTTGATACGTCATCAAATATTCATGGTCGAGGTTAAAAGTGTGCGGGATATTATGCCAAAACGTTTTGAAGTTGAGGGCATAATACTGGGTAAAAAAGATTTGTGGTTAGCTTCATTCCACAACCAAAAGTATTTATTAGATTATTTGTAGCGGAAGGTTATATTGACCGATATAAATGTTATTGACATCAAAACGCTTTAGCGCTCAGCAGAAACATGTTTCTTGTCTACAAAAAGGCATGTGCGTTTTTGGCCTCAACTCACCATGCATGATTAAACATTTTTCCTCGCAATCAACAAAGTTAGAAATCATGTTTTCCCCAGGTAGTGCCTCAAAGTAATCCATTCTTCTTAGTTTCACAAGGACTTTGGCCTGATTAGAGAATAATCAGTCAGCAAGGATGAGGATAGGGCAATTGTCTGTGGCCACCACCTGGAAAACCATTCCATTTTTGGAGGTTGTCTTGCGGTTGCCTCTTCAACACAGCAGACATTGATTCACAATTGCTTATGCTTCCTAACTGGATAGATTGATATCCCTGAAGTTTAATTGACTTGGTGCACATTTAATTGTCACTGATCTTGTGAGCTTACATGAAACAGACACATAGACCATTTTAGGGACAAGGACAAAGTACACTGACAGGAAAAACAACTAGTTCTTTAAACAAGCATGTGACATTCTGTGAAGTAATATGAACCAGAAGGCTGAGCTGTTATATCACCTGGAAGGCAAAGAAAAGTTGTTGCCCTCATTGGCCTTGAAAGGCATCATTTGTGAGTTTAGGTGTGCCTACAATGATCACTGGAAGGGGATTGCTCATCTGCCCTATGCTCTACTGCACCTTAGATCCCCATTCACACTCACTCAATATGCACTCTCTCAATTACATCACTACAAATGCGTCCAGAATTACCTTATATTTATAGTCCAGTTAAACAGGATGTCATGGGTGACCACTTAAGAGTTTCTAATGACTCAATGTACCTGAAGAAATATGTATATCAATGGAATGCTACTTATAGATTTGGTTGACAAGAGGTTCTAGGGAATAATAGTGACTTATTTTTTTATTATGAGTTTGTTTCTTTGAACAATTTTGATCACACAAATTATGACATTGTCCTTTTTGTTACCAGAGGGTCAATAATTTGAAAGGCTGAAGGCAAATTAGGATTATTGCTGTGATTTAATTTGTAAATTCAGAGATTGTACTGGTGTGGACACTGCTCAAAAATAAATTCAAATTACTGTTAATTTACTTCTTAGGGGCCAAAGAATTAGAATTTCCATACACTAGTTATAAAGCCTTTTATATGTGTAGTCATATAAAATACACTTACACAACACATATGACTCATACAACTTTGTTGCACCACTGTTGCACTCTATGTAAGGTTAAGGTCCACATTTCTGGACATATTTGTATGTAAACATTCATTAGGTAGAAATCTTATTTAGAATAATAGGTTGCATATTAAACATAAATCCATGAACAAAAATATTTTGTTGTTACATTGAGCTATTGAAAACAATTAAGGTTCTTTGTAGTTGACATTAAAAAACATAATGTCATAGTTTCCCCCACCAGTAATCATCAGTTTGAAGACCGTTCAAGGGGATTGTTTCCAGTCAACGTGGCAAATTCCCAATTTCACTTTTTGAAATACATTACATGTTGTGTGATTCTCCCCTGAACCAGTGATGTGTATTCAGGGAAACCAGTCTTCACCCAAAAAACTGTCAAATAAAAAACCCAAACATATTTAAGAATTTATCTTTAATATCTTACAGATTCTACACCAAATTTTGCAATTGTCTGAATCTCTACAGTAGAGGAGATGAATGAAATTCATGACCCCTTGCTTAATTCTACGTAATAATTGACATCAGTGCCTGGGGGATATTATTACATCAATGCATTTTCAACAAATATGGATACTATTTACATATTGATTTAAATGAGAAATATGCCCAAATGACACCTACATTCCTTACATAGCAGTTATGTATGCAAATGTAGGGCAAGAGGAATGTTAAAACAGTAAGCAAGGTAAGGCTATTCCAAGGTTCAGGTAATTTTAAGATACATCTAGTTGACAATTTACATGTACAAAAATTCCATTAGTTAAGTTAAGTACAATAAATACTTTAAAAAATTACTCTGGATTAGAATTTTTGTTTTCAACATCAGGCCTGTTTTCCAATAGATTTCAATTCAGCTTCATGATTTCTTTACCAGAAAGAAATGAGTATAGTCAAACTGTTCGTCACAATTATTTCTATTTCATCACTTTCTAGTAACAAGCACCAACTTTTATGTCAATGTTTTATGTCAAATGACACTAAGTACTTCTGCAGGCTTCTTGACCTCACCAACTGTTCCTCCCAGCCAGAGGGCTGGAGGGGTATAGTGTGGCAAAGCGTCCAAGCGTCCACACCGTGAAGACGTTTCTGTAGGACGTGTAGCTGATGGCACAGCTCTTATTGAACACACCGGAGATGTTTTCCTGAGAACAAATAACAGATCTATAAACTTCATACAGAGGGACGGAAGTTTGAGGATAGATTACTCTGAACAATGTGATGACAAAGCTTGGGTGAAGCTAAGCACAGTGTGACTGGAAGAGAGGACTCACCTGTGGCCAGTCTCCATTGGGCAGCTGCTTCTCAATCAACAACTGAATTCCACGCTCAATCACCTGGGCATCGGGGTACCTGCCAACAGAATATTCTGTTTTATTTCATTTTACGGTGTTAAATAAAGAAAACATTTACAAAGAAGCACCACATCGTCAACATAGGCTGTTCAAAGTATGTAACTAGTTCAGTTGATGGATACCTCGCGGCCATGAGGCCTAGCAGGGCCCAACAGGTGTTGTGAATCTGGGAGTTAGCGCTCTGGACGTAGCAGCGCTGCTCGCAGGACTCAAAATCCTCCCCCCATCCCCCGTCCCCCATTTGGTGGGCCACCAGGAAGTCACAGGCCCTCTGCACCTCCCGGCACACCACACTGCGGGAGAGAGGGTGAGAGATTGGAACAAAAACAGTTCCAAAAAAAGTGTGTGCTGCCAGAACATTTTTGTTTGTTTCCTCCATTACGAAGGCCCCTCACCCATTGTTGTAGGTGTGACCCATGCAGGCAAAAGCCTCCAAGCCAAACCAGACCCCATAGGTGAAACAGACTCCCCAGGACCTGGGCAGAACACACCGCAACAAGAATGGACACGTTACTCAATGTGACGGTACTCAGGCACTGAGGTTGGACGAGAGGGGCACCGTCATCCTGGAACAGGTAAGAACCTTCCTCAGACTGTTGCCAGTCTGTCTAAAAATTATTTGAATCATCTAGCATTAAGAATCCCCTTAATTGGAACTATTGGGCCTAGCCCAAACGTTGAACCATAGCCCCAGACATTTATCATGAGTTGAGCAGGGCTGTGGCTGCAATTAGAAGTATCTACTTCGCACTGGAAAAGAGCTTCTGCTAAAATGACAAAAATGTACATTTAACATTTTCCTTTAATTTAAGCTAAATGAAAACATGTCACTGCACACTCAAGGTCAATGCACTTTTTCCATTTAGGAACTTAGTCCGATGAAGGTCTCACATCAGAAGGTTTAGGCTAGTTTTTTTTTAATGATTGTAAGCCAGGATGAGTAGCCGCTATGCTGGCTATGGCTAGTGTGGATCCAAAATACCAATGAGCAATGACCTCACTAGCTTGCATTTGTGCGTAGGGTGTGGAGGTATCTGAAAACAGGCTGGACCAGCTCTCAGAGCTCGTGACACCAAGTTTGGCACTTCTCTCTTTTTGTTTTCGGGCTAGTTTTCACCTCAAGTGCAACAGCAACAATAGATACATTGAGGTGAAATGGCGTGTCAAATAGCATTTTAGAAACACATACAAGTGGCACATTGGCCTAGGTGCAACCATCTACAAGACAACCCCAGATCCTAACCTCTCGCCATTAACAATAATGGTAACAGGGGTACCTTTAGGTGCATTTAGGGCTACTGGCATTTAGCTCAATACTGGGATATGCTAAAGGGACACGTTGTTTGTTGTGTCTTCTAACTTTGTGCATAGTCTATAGACCGAAGTAAGACTAAAAGCTTACCCTTCCCATGATCCATCAGGCCTCTGCACCCTCCGGCAGTACTCCAATCCTTCTTTCAGAGTAGACCTGGGGGAAAATAGTCCAAAAATAAATTGCACTGAGGCAATACTTTGGGTGAGGGTTCCAAGATAGAGGTCTAACCTGTTTGTATCTGTTATGCGTGTACCTGATCTCTGCTGTCCGGTGTTCAGGGTACAACTGCTGGAAGTGTCTCAGAGCCTGCATAACCGCTGAGGTACACTCCACATAGGTATAGTCTATCATTATGTCACCTGAGAATCAGGGTGGGAAATGTCCAAATGCCTGTATATTAATATGTCAGATCCGGTTTTGTCACAATAGTAATGACTATACATCTAAAGTTGCTCTTAATAGTGCCATGAAGGTTAATGTATAAGACATAACATGGTACAATGTTATCTAGATATACGCACTATGGGATGTTGGGAGGGAACATGGCAGGAAAACTAAGGTAAAAGATTCTCACCAAAAACTTCTGAGGGGTTGAGCAGCTCCAAAAGTCTGCCTCCTCGCTTGGTCTCATAAGTGGCAAAGCCACCATCACTGTTTTTCATGCTCAACAACTGTAAGAGACAATAAAGTAACATTCTTCCATTTTGTTTTTTTTGTTGCATAATGGAATTTCAACATAAACTCAGAGCCAGCAGTATTCTCTTAACACCGTAATATCTCATGATGAAAGCAGTTAAAAGTTACAGATATGCAAAAAAATCTAACCCTGTTTGGGAGGAAAAGCATTTTAAAATAATAATTTTCACCACATGGCCAAACTCAAAAACAGAATATACGCCACAGAAGGTCTTCTGAAAAGATTGTTTACTTTGGGAAAGCACTGTACATCAACTGAGACTAGTACATTAGAAGGCAGTTATTCAGTAATGCCACGGACCACACTGACTGCATCACGCAGGCTCTCGGTAGGGACGTGCTGACTGATAAAAGGACAGTGTTCCTGCAGAAGCATCACTGACTTCAGGCCCTCTGCCGTGCAGTCTGCCACGATCCAGCCACAGTCCCGCGTGCTGAAGGGGAACCCTCCCTGAAAATTAGACAAGCACAGACAAACATATGAATGCAAGTGCCACACTGGTTGAAATCATAACACCAAAGAGACTTTCTCTGATAACTGTCCTAGTTCACCTTGTTCATCTGTCTGTAGTATTTCTGGTAGTCAGGGGGGTTGTCAGGTATCTGAAGGAAAAAGGAAATTGGTCAAGCATAATTTAGAATCCATAGATAAACAAGGAGGAACAAAAAGTTTAAAGTATGCATTTTGAGAAAGTAACCAATGATGTTGACAATAAGTGCGTTTTGTCATTTGGTTATTTTATTTATTTAGAAGGACCTTTGAACTTTTACAGAAAAAGAAAACACAGACATCTCACCTGTGTAATGGTGAGGAATTTGTGAGCATGTTTAAGGCACTCTTCCAACTTGGGGTTGTCCTGAGCCCGTGCCTGAAGGACCCCAATTGGTAAGTACACAAATTGATTAGAATATTAACCACTGTATCATAATTGGTCATCTTTCCATTAATAAGAAGTTTTATAAAAAGTTAAGCAAAATGTCAAGCATGATGAACCAGTAAGGTGAGAATTTGTTAGCAAACGTTTTATCGACTTGCATAGAAATTAATACATCCTACCTCTAAGAAGGCCTGTACTGCGAAAGCTGTGTCCCATAGCTGGGATCCATTGGTCCCCTGTGGAAACACCATCAGAAAAACACTACAACATTAAGAACCAGTTTGGGGACACAGACTAAGCCTCGTACTTGATGAAAAAAGGCAAGATCAACGAATATTATCTAGAAGAAATTTTAAATCCAGAATTAGGTAAAAAAAAAAAAAAAAAGGCATATAGCGCAATGACCACTCTTAATCATGGCCAGCCAACACCCAACATACCTGCATTTTCATACCATCCAATCCCAACCTATGACAAACCGGAAAATGGAGAACAAAAAGTAAACACACACCATACATTTTAATTTATTTCAAATGTAGCTTGACTCACTAGACTACACCTTGACGGAGGACCGACTGACTGACTAACCAGAGGTAGTCTGGGATTCTGGACACGTGCTCCTGGAAGACAGCGGAGGAAGGTCCATCCACGTGCCAGCGCACCAGCATGTTGATCGTTTTGGAAATCTGAAGAGGAATACGTGAGGGTAAAGGTTTACCATTCACACACAACTAACACACAATTCCGTATAGGTTTAAACGCTGACAGAGTCACATGATGTACATTAAGATCAAAAGGTTCGCTATGGAAAAAGTGAATTCACATCAACAGGTCAGAACACGGTCTATGACTCTAAGTATATACGATTCCTTACTGGCCCGATGCTGATACACTTGGTGAAGCGGTCGTCAGCCTGTATGTGGTCGTACAGCTCCTCCACTGCTCTTCCTCTCAGAGCGCTGCTGTGGTGGGCCTCATACACATTCATGAACACTGACAGGAAAAGCAGAGCGTTCGGATGACGGCGTGACTAATGATCAATTAACATCCTATCCAATGTGGCGTCAAGAGTGGCTGTGGTAGTTTGTTAAATATGCAACTCACTGTAAGCCACACTGAGCAGGGCGCTATGTGGTTTGTACATGTCGCAGGCGGCCACATTGTTCCTCTGAGCAGGCCAGTTGATGGTGGCATAGTCCTGGACATACAACTCCTGTGGAAACCAGAACATCCACAAACCGTTTCAACTCTTGCCCATGTACTCTTTTGCTGGTCTGCCTAGCTTGGGATGTGTGCTGATGGGCACCTTGAAAGCCTTTCAATGTAGTCAGATGAACACGTGGGAGCACATGGGGTTACTAGGCCTGCCGAGGAAAATGGCCAGGTTGAGAGTAACATCACCGTTAGTCAAACTACCACTAATCATAGCATGAATTTCTAGTTAAGACCCGTTTGAGGCACCTTTTGTTTATTTTTGCACATTATGTTTTGTTTTTCCAGTATGCTGGGGTACAGTATTTTCAGTTTAAAATCGTGAGCAGAAAATACAGAAGTTGCCTGAGCTGGTCATTGCCTGTCATCTCCCTCAGACAAGAGAATCTTTTTCCTCAGAGTCCTCCAGGCAGCATATCAGCTAGACGGAGTGGCTTCCGTCTAGCCATTCTACCATAAAAGCCTGACTGATGGGGTGCAGCAGAGATTTTGTGTCCTAGCAGGTTCCTTCCATAATTTGATGTTATGGCAAGGGATCTGAACATTGATGTACGTGGATGTACAGGATGTTTCATCATTTCATTTACAATAAATTGTTACAGCTTTCTGAAAATACACTTTCGTCATGACGGGGTTTTGTGTGAGGATTGACATAAAAGAATAAATGTAATCAATAAATTCAGTCTATAAAAACACAATTTGAAGGAGGACAAGGGGTCTGACAAGTAATCAACTGCATTCGGCTGACAGATATGACATAAAATGTGTGGTTAGCTAATGGCTGGACCAGTCTTTCATGATTGAGGGTGTGGCCTACCTAACAGAAAACACATACAGTATGTCACTTTTCTGGTTCATCTAGAGTTTGTGCTCATGAACAGGTGTACACACATTATTTCCTACTAAAATGTTTCTGCAGTGACGGTGTGGACTGTAGAAATGTCCTTGGGAGACATGCCAATTATATGCAAAACCATAACCAAACACTGTTCTTAAATCAATCTGACCAAACCAGTTTCGCCCCCCTAAAATAGCACAGCGTCAATAGCACACCTCCTGAATAACCACAGCACAATCTGATTCAAAACATGAGCGTGATACACAAGATGATGACCAGATCATTGTAAGAAACATCGAAAAACAGAAGGCTTAGTGGTTCTCCAGTGTGGTGAAGAAATTCTTGAGTTCCTTTAACATTATACAAAAAAAGTAAGATTCTTACACCCTCTAGTGGTATTTTGTGGTTATGAAGTAAATTTCAGTTTCAAAACTAAGTCAAAATAACACATTTGAAAGTCTTGGTTTGAAATGTAATATGTGAATATTTCCATAAGTAAATTAACAACTGAATCTTTACTTCTAACAATGAAATCCCAAACCCAAAATCCTGGATATTTCATTTCCTGGAAATATGTACCATCTAACTCAGAGTTGGGCAAATATTTTGGCTCGGGGGACACATCAGGATTTTGAAATGAAATGGAGGGCAACATTTGTTTTTGTAATTTGTTAATCATAATTGATTTGGAGGTCAGAAAAGGGCATTCCGTGGGCCGGATGGGACCGCCTTGCGGGCCGCATTTGGCCCTCGGGCCGTAGTTTGCACACCCCTGATCTAACTCTTGGTTTGCCAATAATTGCATTTTTCAGAAAAGGTCTCTATGATTGTCGGTATCTCCTTTTTCTGTGTTAATATGTTTGGTAAAGCAGATCAGACAACGTATTTTCTAAGGTATGTTAGAATTGCAAAACCACCTGTGTTACAAATGTATGTGTTACGACTATAATACGATACATCCTACTGAGCTGGATAGCAAGATTGTGGTTTTGAAGAATTTTACCTTTGTAGGGAAGAGCATGGTACTACTGTAGACCGGTAGAGTACAGTACACCGCTTTACAAAAGCTGAAGGAGACTTTACTATCATTCTGTTACAAAACAATGGTACATCTACACTTTTCTTTGAGTAAATTCGTTTTTTGTAAAATCTTTGGTTGAAATAGTTGAAACCAGTCATTTTGCTTAGAGTTCACTCTGTTTAACGTCTGACAGAATGAATGTGTTGTGGGGAGACGTCATTACTGAACCTGTCGGAGGCTTAGCAGCAGGGGATCCACTTTGGCAGTCAGCCTGACCGCATAACAATAGCTCATCGGGAGGTAGACCTGACGGCAGTGGCACCAGAGAGTGGAGGGATGGGCCGGGAACCAGGAGGGGAAAAGCCTGAATAGAGGACCAATTTGGACCAAGGAATAGAAGATGCAAAGATACTATAGCTGGAGGGAATTATTAATGGTAAAAAAGTCCACAGTGAATTATCTTTCCAATTTGAAACATATAGGCAATTTCTGTCTTTATAAAGCCTATGGTTCTGTACAAAGGCAAACCAAATTGATCAGATTCGTATCAAGACATCAAGCGTACCACATTTCTGGGAGGAGGGTGTTCATTCCTTCCCAGCTGTACACATTAAGGATGGCCAACCAGAATTTACCCCAGGAGGGGATGCCAACAGCACCACCTGTTTAAGAAAGACACAGTAATCACAGATATGAACTGATTCAACAATGTTAAATCTGATCTCTTATTTTTATTTGAAAGTACACTGCCCAAAAAGATTAAGGGAACAGATCATTATCACAGTATAAAACTAAGTCAATTAAACTTCAGGGAAATCAATCTGTCCAGTTAGGAAGCATCATTGTTTGTAAATTATTGTCACCTCTTTTGGTGCAAATAAAAGTGCACAGGTGCACTGGAGAGGCAACTGCAAGACAACCCCCAAAAAGGAAATAGTTTTGCAGGTGGTGGCCACAGACAATTGGCCTCTCCTTATCTTTCCTGACTGATTCTTCTATAATTTAGCATTTTCATGTGTCCTTGTCACTACTGGTAGCATGAGGAGGTACCTGCAGCCCATTCAGATTGCACAGGTAGTCTAGCTTCTCCTCCTATAAAATACCTCAATAGTTCACACTGAGCACATGAGACAGACGTGAAAGAGAAACAGTGGTGAACATTTTGCTGCCTGCAATAGTATCCAGGATGACTGGTTTGGTGGTGGGTCAGTGATGGTCTGGGGAGGCATATCCTTGGAGGGTCGCACAGACCTCCACTTGCTAGCCAACGGTGGCCGGACTGCTGTCAGGTTCTGGGATTAAATCCTCAGACCGTTTGTCAGACTTTACGCTGGTGCAGTGGGCCCTGGGTTCCTCCAGGTGCAGGACAATGCCTGGTCTCCAGCATATCTGCCATTGACTGACCCTCATGTTCCCCAAACATGAGTCCAGTTGAGAATCTCTGGGACATTATTTATCGGTGTGTTTTTTAATCCAGCCTTCAATAATATTGGTTTCCATTGACTGTTGTAACGTTGTTGCCAATGGACCACAAAAGTGTCTGAAAAAACTGTAAAATTAGACCTTTGTTGTGCAGGTTGTTCCTGGCCTGTATCATGTCCTTGTCATCAGGCCCGACTCCCAGAATCCTTAGGGTGATGTAGCTGAGGGCCGTGCCAAACACAGTGGACTTGTCCTCAATGTGTCTTTAAAAAGAACAACAACAATATTTGAAACATTGTCTTGGACATAATACAAGCCTCAAAATGATGCTAATTAACTATGGAAACAATCCTATTCAAACTTGTGTATCAAACTCAAACTTTTTTTGTGAATTATTAGTGAAAGGCAGTAGTAAATAGAACACTCACAGGCCCCAGCCTCCATCAGCCAGCTGGACAGAAAGCAAGTATCTCACCATCTCCTTCTTCCAGGCCTCAGGAAGAGGTATATGGGCTATGTGGCAAGTAATCAGAAGACCTAAATTGCCACAGACAAACAGAAACAGAGACAGTGTATGTCACCTCAGATTGACTGTATGCTGTTTGTTAGTGCATTATATTAGTTGACAATTCATATTGTTTTAATCACCATGTTATCATCCGAACAGTTGATATACATCGCATGACCTTCATGCTGTGTGACTCTGTTCACTTATTTTGAGGGCACGATCACAATAAACCAATTACAGCGGAATGACAGCTTACACTACATATGGAAAGTTGACCTTGGATGTGATGAAGACTAGCCATTACAAGACAAGACGAACATACGAATGCATATGTCCTAAGAATGCATTGTACAATTGTGTGTACCTGGTAGCAGGAATAGGGGTCCCCCGTAGTCTCCGGCCCAGTGTCCATCCTCTGCTTGGAGATGGCTGTAGAACTCCATGCCCTTCAGGGCTGACTCCAATGCATTTTGGGCAAAGGGGGAGTCAGGGATAAACTTACTCTGTAGGGGGACATTGGTTTCAGAACAAAGCGTCACCACACTGAGGACAGGCGCAGTACAGGCCTGTAGAGGAGAGTTTTGTTCCATCTAGTGGTTCCAACCTGTTGTTGTTATGAGGTCCAACCACGACTTAATTTAATGTATCCTCCCGCGAGGCATGTTTATGACTGTAGGCCCAATCACCATGTCCACACTCACAGGCTCATGTACTTAGACACGTGTTTTCGCTAAGCTAACGGCTGTCCCCCTGTCAAATCGTCAAGTGCGCGAGGGTTCTCTCGCAGACATTTTCCACCCTTTATGCACAAGTCCGCAGTTTCCTGCGTTGTGACGCGGAACACGGGGTTACCAGGGAGAAATTTCAAGAAACCAGCCTCTTAAGAGAAGGAAGGTAAACAAACAAGCATGGAAGGAGCAACCAACCAATGCGTAACATGGTTAGAAAAGGATTTTCATGTAAGTATAAACACAAAGCTCACTGATAGCCAGAACTGTGTGTAGTTTGTCCTATAATAATAAAATCCAAATATGCTTTCATCAGATATTTTCGAACAACATTACTATAATGCTGTTCCATTCCTATTTATAGTATTTTGACGCCTTGCATCTTCTTGCACTTAATCACTTAAGTCTGTGAGGGTTCTAGATTTAGGGTTTAGGGGGGACCTTGGGATTGGCCCTATAATGGCTTTACCTGGTTGTACTTCAGCCTAGGTAAATCGTCTTCTTTAGAAGAGGTGTTATAAACTAATGGCTGGTGGAGAACGGATATCGATCGAATTGTTTACCGTATCCAAACCCAATGAATGGGCTTCCAGCATGTTCTGATCCCTGTCTGAAGCGTCGCTGTCCTCTAAAAAGCGCCATGTCTGCCTGCCCTCGACGTTCCTCAGCCTCCAGCGGGTTAGGTCTGTCGCTGGCTCTGTCTTGTAAGGTCCTCCCCTCCGACGAAGACATCTAAGTTGCAAGAATTGACAGCGTGCGTGTTCATGCAATTCAGTATGCATGATGCGTAACCACCCTATAACAAGTATTTTAGGGTACACACATAATTGTATTCTAAGTGTTTAACATTATATTTGACATCCTGTTCCTTCTACCGTGAGCAAAAATCTAATGTTGTTATGAAACAAACACGCAGATTTCTACCAAAATTAGTTATTAAAACATTCAAATTAGTTCTACAAACATACATTATTATATATACATTGTATGTACTTACGTTCCCTCCGTCATCGTTGAAGAATGAATCACTAAAATAAATTACCTGCAGGGGAATACACATTCATCTGAAAATAAACATTTTAAACTGAACTAAAACAGATGCAGATGTTCAGCCCCTTGCTGTACTACCCTGGGAGTAATAGTTCTATTCACAACATTTCTGTTAGACAAGAAGTATTTTTTTACAACAATGGACTACACGGCCCAAAATACCAAGCGCTGCCTTCCGAAGTTTATTCTGTATGGAGAGACATGAGCAGACAGACCCTTGTCCAATCACAATATTGAGGGGCGGAGAAATAGGTGGGGTATATTTAAAGCGCTCCAATTATAGCTTAAAAACGCCTTTTCAAGTGAACATCAGGGTAGCAAACCCAAACGACCCGAATTACCGATTCGTGTTTACCTGGGATGGCAGAGTAACATTTATTTATGGCTTTGTGTGTCTTCCATCCTCTGTATTAGACTTTTGGACTGTGACAAAAGTCTACACCTGTTGTCAATGAAGCATTTTACAAAATCGATTCAACAGAAGTAACATAATTTTATTTAATGAAAAATGTAACATCCACTTAAAGCTCAGCATGAGACACATACATCTCAACATGAACCTAAAAAATAAAGATAATCAACGCAATTGGTTTGAGCCAATCCGCAAAATATGCCTAAACCGGTTTTTATAAAGAAATAAGATACAAAACACTTGCTTAAAACGTGTATCAACATAATTTTAAAGGTAAATGCATGTTTTATGTATCAAGCAACAACGTACTAAATGTATAGACTACATAATGACAAATAATTTACCTGATCAAGCCTACATAAAAAAGAAAATCCATTGCCAATTTTCTTTCCCAATTACAAATCCAACATTAAAAAAAGGTAAAAACACATTACATTGACAAGCTAGCGTTTCCAGTGGCAACAAATTTGAAAGGCCAAAAATAAGATGTGCATTTATCTTAGTTGTGTGATGGGACAAATTATTTAGTCCTCAACAATGTTCAATAAGCTGTTTAACTTGAGACTGCATGCAAGCGCCTCCTCTCGACTGGCCAATAAATTTCTATCTAGATCCTTCAGGCGCTGTGTCATGGATACAGGTGCACCCTTGAGCCAATCACACTCTCCTTTTTCCAAAGGTTCTTCAAGGTCCATTTTCTATAAAGTAACAGATGAAAGAACATCAGTTAAAATGAGTCAAATGCACCTTTCATTACAAATGTCCACCACAATCAGCTTACAGTCGATAAAGTTTCCAGGGGAGTCATACATGCAAACATTAATAATTTCTCCAGCTCAAAATACGCATGAGACACATTTTAAAATTGAAGAGAAAGATATTTCTATGGTCTATGGATTTGCTTAGTAGGTCTACAATGGGTGAATGTCTGTATTGTAGGACAAAATGATTTAAAAAGGACATTCTGCTTCCAAACTAATCAAATGTATAAAAAAAAAAAGATGCTGTCAAAATCTAAAAATGTTACTCATACTTTCAGAATATAGCCAAATAACATATTTATGAAAATAATTATGTTAAAATACAAATTGGATCATATCATATGGGTTGCCTATTGGGCTGCAGGTAACTTAGGAGTTAGAGCAGCCTAGCAGTTGAACCATCAGAAAAGGAAAACACTGCTTGATCAAAAAAACAAGCCTTCAAGGTGAAAGAAGATCTGTCCTTGAGCAAAACATTCATCGAAATCTTCTACAGGGTCTCCCCAAAAACTGGCTGAAAAATGTCTGATCCCAAAGATGCAAATTCACACACACGCCTAATACACCTTATATAGAAAAGGCAACTCAATTGATTAGAAACAGGAATGGTTGTCAAACTTTATTTATACTTTTTATAATTGTCAGTTATGTTTGACAAATATCTAGTGTATGTTATGGCCAAAAGTGGAGGGTTTTTACCTCAGACAACAGTGGCCATTCTCACATGTATTTCTGCTTCCATGATTGGTTCTCATCGCGTGGCCCCTGGGATATTACTGCCTTTTGTGTATGCAGATGGTTTTATGTGCATGCCTGTATGCATACCTTTGTAGCACCACCCGCAGCAGTATGGAGAGAAACCATGATGTTAGTCATAGAGAGGAGGGTGGAGGGCATGAATGAGGGCAGGGAGTGCATGTCCAGAGGCTCCACCTCCAGCCACCGCTGAAGCTGCTCCTCACACCTCTGGCTGAGGGCCCTCTCCTTCTGGAGGCCACAGAGGACCTTGTGAGGTAGGAGTTCTCGGGGCAAAGGGACCCGTGTGATGTCCAGGGGGGGGGAGCTGGCGACGGGCGGGTCCGGACGATCCTCCAGGCTCAGGAACAACTTCTGTCTGATAGGAAGTCTTAGAGAAGTCTCCGGGACCGAGAAGCCCACGGGACCGTCTCTGAGGTGGGGATGCAGGAGGAAAGAGGGAAAAACCTTTTCATTTTGTCGTTCATTCATTCATTAATTCATTCATTGACATTTCATCTGCATGTGTTTATTCCTCAGATTAAGAGACAGAAGGAGAGAGACGGGGGATAACAGGGAGGTGAAAAGGGAGCCAGTCTCCTTACCCTTGTGTCTCCCGCTGCATCTCCCTGTGTGTGAGTCTGACAGCCTCAGTCCACTCGGAGGGGGGCTGGAAGCCCTTCAGTGCCTCCTTGGGGAAGTACACCAGGACTTCTCCATCCTCTGTCACAGCATCTGGAACAGCAACACCCCTTACGGGTTAATTTGGCTCTCTACAATCTCCCAGATCTTTTTAAAAAGAACAATCATTTAATATAGGATTGAAAAACCATCAAAGTTCTGAGAGTGAAACTAGCGTAGCTGAAGTAGATAAGCCCATGTCTCACCTGGGCACACTGGGCTGTCTGGGGCCTGCCAGTCCCTCAGCTTGTGGTCTATGCAGAGGGCCACCACCTGGTCCCAGGGGACTTGCTCCGAGGACGGACCCTCCCTCGCATCCCACGGGCCCCGGGCCGCAGCGGCGGAGCAGCGCACCCTCTCCAGGAGGTTCTCCAGATGGGACGTGAGGAGGGGCTGGCTATGGCGTGACGCAGAGATCTGGCCCGCATACTGGAAGACGGACGCGCACAGCTGTGGCCAGGAGGCTGAGGGCAGATGAGCATGTCAACGCCTGCTAATGACATGTCAGAACTTCCATCTCATGGCTGTTAGCGGGCACGGGCGGTCACAGCGGAAACACACACACCCGAATCCACCGGCAGGTTCCAGCTGGGTATCTGCAGGCTGAGGACGGCCCTCCGGAGCCAGGCCAGGTGCTGCGGGGAGTTCCAGCCCATGTGGGGCACCAGATCCCGGATGTCTGGCAGGGCGAACTCCCCCGGGGGCCAGGAGAGGGCGGTGAGCTGCCGGGAGGACACCAGGTCGGCCAGGAAGGCCAGCACGGCGTTGTAGAGCGTGACCACGGGCCCCGGGTGCTGCTGTGCCAGCCGCGCCCACGCCCGGTCCTGCCGATTGCCGTACAGGCGGGCACTGAACTCCCGGCCCAGCCCGGCCTCCACCAGGTGTACCAGGGTACTGCAGGAGAGCGATGAGGGCGCGGGGGCATGTGCCAAGAGCCAGCGCACTGCCTTGCTCACCTGGGGGGGGGGGCAAGACGCCATCAAAACACACGTTCAAATACTTGGTACACAGCAACACAACACAAACACTTCCGTACCCAACAGCACTCACTGCGTGTCACCATCTCAGCAGCCAAGCCGCCGGCGGATTTGACGCGAGCGTCGTCTTACCTGCTCGGAGCCCTGCAAGTCGCTGGTGGTCTCCGGGATGGGGACGAACGTGTGTTCTGAGATCAGACCATCTTCAACCAATGCCTGGAGCTTCAGATCTGAACAGAGGCGAAGGCAGGCGGAGTTTAGAGACAGATGCACGTATGGTCCGGTGAGTGAGCACAGTAAGTGTGTGTAGGTGTGTGTGTGTGTGTGTGAGTACCCTTTACCTTCCTCCAGTTTCTGCCAATCTTGCGGGCCGGGCACCAGTATGGCGAGGGGTAGCGGGCAGTCCCAGATGTTGGCCTGCTGGAGCTGTTTGAGTTGGAGCAGGGCCGAGAGCAGGGGCACGTCCCGGTCCTCGCTGCCTGGGCCGGGGGCAGGCAGCAGCATCAGAAGGGCCCGCGTGCCCTGGAGCTCCTGGGCCTCCTCCATCTTGGACAAGCCCTCTTCGCTCAGTGGGCCGCGAGACACCTGGAAGATACACCGCACACTGACTGTCGGTACGGTTTACTTCAGGAGTCGACGGTGCCTTCGATGAGCTCAGAAGGGTTCACAGTGGTTTTTATAGTTTTGGCTCCCACCTTTATACTGAGGTGTACTTTGTGGGTTTTCTCTCCCGAGTCGCTTAAGACGTTGGTGATGCAGAGAGTCCTAAATGTCCCTTCCGGCTGCTGCTCATCGAACTGGGAATTGTCCGTTCCACCAAGCTTGGTCTCCAGCCAGTCGGTCAGGACCCTGCGGTTGGAGCACAGCAAACTCATTAAGCACACAGGTCATCGTTCACTCCAGAGCCATCGTTCAACTGCCTGGGGAAGGAATCTGAAGATGCAAATGGCATCGCAGACCACTATCAATCAAACCGAAGGTGCTTGTTGATATACTTGGCCAGCAGATACACTGTGCTGTTGGAAACAAGAACAGGAGCACTGGGGAATGGATGCTGCTGTGACAAGGTGGTGGGGTTCAACACCTGCCACACTATGGATCTCACCTGTCGGCTACACTAGCCTCACTCTCATGTTCACTGGGCAGAAGGAGGGCTGCCTTCCAGAAAATCCTGTCAGGTGGGTTGGGGAGGTTCTCAACCACTAGCATAGGCAGGTCTAGAGGAGTCCACACCGACTCCCTGGAGGAGACAGAAACATAGTTTGACGTCTTGTGTTGGATGTCGTTTTTGTTTCTGCAATTCAGAAGGTTGAACTAGTCCTGCACGGTGAGAGAGTTGGAGATGTACTCCAGAATCTCCCGAGCAACTTTGAAGAGAGGATGTGAGCTTACTCCAAAAGCTGCTGGTAGTAGAAGTGGACTCGCATCTGATGAACTACTTCTTCTCTCATCTTCAGCAGCCTATGGGCATTACAACAAAGTCAGTAGTGTAAGGAGAGGGAAAAAAGAACACAGGAGGCGGAAATCAAAAGAAGACAGAAGCAAGGGCCAGTGGAGGGGAAGCTCCAGTACCGGGTGCTGGACAGGGCCATGTAGCCGGCGTTGCCCAGGTTGACCATGCCTCGGGCCAGGTTCTCTATGGAGGGCTGGGAAGGGGCGCTGGGGACCAGGGCTTTGAGCTGTTCCTGGGGGTCCACGCAACACGGGGCAGCAGGGAAGCCCCGCATCTGTCTCTTTAGCTGCCTGCGTACAGCTACCACGTCACGCCACCTGGAAGAGAGACAGAGAGAGAGTTTGAGGTGAATGCTCAATGGAGAACATGAGCACACCTTGAAAAAAAATGCCACCTTACACCTGATGACATGTAGGGCATAATAATTGTAGCGTTGCTTAGACCTGCGTAGCCAGCTGCTCTCTTGAACTAGTTGGACAAATTAAAGTAATACAATTGATGAAATGTATGACTCCCAAGACGTTCCAGAATATTCCACGGAAAAAGCTTTAACCTACTCGGCCAGCATACAGATTTGCTGTTCCTATGAACATATGAATGAGGCGGTACCTTTTGATGTACTTCTGTATGCGCTGGAGCTCGGCCTTCAAGATGTTCTCCACCAATGCAAAGATCTCTTTGTCCAGGGTCTCTTCAACAAGGCGGCAGCAAACTTCCTCTGAGCAGCGTGTGATACAAGCGGTCTTCTCTTCTGTGGCCAACCTGAGAAACGCACATGATTCTGTCAAAAGGCCATTGCAGGTTGTTAGGACTACAGAGACCCTGCAGTACAAAACACGGGCTCGTGGTTCATTTGAAACTCCAGAATCTGACTGTAATGGATCTGACTGCTTACTGGATCTCGGTGGCGGCCGTCTCTTGGATGCACTCGGTCAGTACCTCCTGGCTGATCTCGGAGCAGAGACGTTCACTAAACTGGGCAATGAAGACCTCATGCTCCCGCCTTCTCCTGCCAGGGAAAGACCGAGGGAGACCAAGTTGGAGACAAAGGACAGGGATTCATATAGAGGTGTGAACATTGACCAAGCGACGTATAGGTTCTGAACGACAGTTTAGAAAGGGAGATATTAGCAACTGGAATTAGGGAGTGGAGATCAAACGGTCTCAGACCAACCTGGCTACGTCGATCTGGCGTTTCTCCTCGGCCAGTCTCTCTCGCTCGGCTCGGACCTCGGCGGCAGAAACCTCCCGGAGCATTTGCCCCACCACCTCGCTCACCACAGCCTTCATGTGGCCACTGCTCTCCCTGCAGAGGGTCAAAGGATTGACAGTCAGTGTGGGGATGTTCAGCGTTGCCCCAGATATGTGCAGTGGATCCTGTCCAACTCACCCAAGAGCGAATGCAGCATAGTTCGCCCCGGCTGTGGCCACCTCGCACACCCCCACCTCCAGCACCTCCTCCAGCATGCAGTCCAATTCTCCCAGTAGGTCCTACGGCAGCAGATGAGGGACAGACAACACAGGTCATTCAGACAGAGCGGCCACAACTCCAACCATTTAAGTGTCTGCTGCCCGTTATCAACATGCATCCACAGAGACTCCTGCTGAAGTGCTCTCACCTCGTCAGAGTAGACGGGCTCAGGTTTGGGTGGAGGCGAGGGTGGCCTGACAGGCTGGGGCTGGGCGACGTCAATGGGCTGGAACAGCTGCTGTTGGAGATCTGCAGCTGGGTGGACGGGAACAATTGGTTGGGTGGGCGCTGGTTCCGCGGTTTCACCTGAGCCCAGCACAGGCTGGCCCGTCTCTGTGGGGCTACCAAGGCTGGGGTACAGCGGGGCCAGAACGGTGGGTTTGATCTGTGTCTGGAGTTCAACCTCCGCCTGGGCCTTGATCGCTGGCTTATGCAGGGTAAAGGCTGGAACTAAAGAGAGAGTAAAAAAAACGTCTCATAGCCGTAAGGAGAACGATGGCAACACAGTTAAATAAACTGCTTAAAAAGATTAAGGGAAAACCTTAACATCACAGTATAAAACCAACTCAATTAAACTTCAGGGATATCAAGTCTAGTTAGGAAACAAAAGCGATTGAAAATCAGTGTCACCTTTTTTGGTGCAAATGAAAGTGACAACAGGTGTACTGGAGAGGCAACAGCAAGATAACCCCCAAAAAGGGAATGGTTTTGCAGGTGGTGGCCACAGACAATTCCTCCCTCCTTTGGATTTTACCAGTGTCATTCTCACTACTGGTATCATGGGGTGGTACCTGCAGCCCATTCAGGTTGTTCAGGTAGTCCAGTTCCTCCTGGATGGCACATCCAAACATGCTGTCGCAGGAAGGTTTGCAGTGTCTCTCAGTACAGTCTCAAGAACATGGAGATACCAGGAGCTGTGCCGTTACACAAAGAGACCTGGACAGGGCTGTAGAGCAGCAGCAGGACCGGTATCTGCTGGTGTGCATGTTTCTGACCAAACTGTGGCATGAGGGCCAAATGTCCTCTAGTGGGACCGGTGCTCATAGCCCAGCACCGTACATTGGCAGGTCCACCATTGGCGCCCCGTTCCCTTCACAGATGAGCGCAGGTTCACAATGAGAATGTGACAATTGTGAAAGAGTCTGGAGACACTGTGGGGAACATGATGCTCCCCAACATCATCTAGCATGACTGGTTTGACTGGGTCCGTGATGGTCTGGGGAGGCACATCCTTGGAGCCTTGCACAGATCTCCACATGCTAGCCAAGAGCATGCCCAGATGTTGTCGGGAGTGCATTCCAGCGCGTGGGGGCAGAACACACTCCCGAGTCACTATGAGCTGCCTAGGATTGGAACAGCCTAGGATTTCAATTGTTAACTTTGATCATTGATTTATTTAAAATCAGTTGACGACTTAAGTTTCCATTTGTGTCATTTTGTCTTTACCAAACTACACAATGCACAGTGAAGATGTTGACCAAGACCCGATGTGTGATTTCAGTGTCCCCTTATCCTCCTTCAGCAGTGCATTTGAGTAAAACAACAACGTCCGGCGCATCGCTGAATCGTCAGCTCAAGCAGCAAACAACGCCAGACCAATGACACCAAATGTTTTAAATGTCATTTGGCAGACGCTGTAATCGCTGCTATTGAAAAAGGACCGTTTTTCACTGTTCCCAATGAAATGATGTCTATTATTTACAATGTAAAACAATAAAATGATGAGAAAAGATCTGAACAACGTCCACACAAATTCCAAATAGCCGATTTACAGTGGCTACGGTTAAAATCCCCCACATCTCGCTAAGGCTAGAACACAGCTCATCTACGGTTCAACTACAACAACCTTACCGACTGCAGCCGCCGGGGCGCTCCTGAAGCCTCCGGTGGGGGGCGAGGTTTCTGCTGACGGCGTCTCCCCCCGGTACTTGTGGTAGGCATCGAAGCTACAGACGGGGACGTGCTGGGGCGGGCACGGGAGCACCCCTCCGTTCACCACCTCACCGACCAGCACCGCCATTTTGTCCATGATGACGTAGGACTTCACCTGCCGGAGGGTGAGTTCAGGCTCCTGCCAGGCGGTGCGGCTCAGTTCCACCAAGCTGAGGGGTCAAAGGTCAGTCACTCAAGGGGAAAACCAGAGGGCATAGTCTGTTGCTTGACAACTTTCGCTTCTTATTTAATGTGTGCCGGGTCCTTTACTGCTGCGAAGACGTAATACCTCAAGTAACGGAAACCACTGTCTACATAAGGCTTCAAAACTAAAACTGCAAAATGAGGTGAAATATCCCTTCATATATGGAAAGCATGCATATAGTATTGGAGGAGGTACTGACGTATCACTGACGGTGAGGCCGAACTGTTGGATGAAGTCTGTGGCCTCGGTCGCGTCCTTGAACATGAGTATGCGTACCAGATCCTCCAGGGGGAAAATGGTGGACCTTTGGGAGCTCACTGTATGGGCAATGTTCAGAGTCCTCAAGGCCTTGCCCCTCACCTACATAAACACAGAATCCCATTGGACAACCCCGTTGGGTGGCTCTTTAGTAGAGGTTGAACATCCTATCTTCCAAGCTGACTACAGGCCTACATTGCTGGCCTAGGTGTGGTTCATTGCTGACCTGGTTGAAGTATCTGTGAAGCAGGCAACTCGCAAGGTAGGAGCCAGACTTCACCAGCTTGAAGAAGCGCACAAAGTTGTTGCTGTTGAACGCGGCAAACGCCTGCACTGCAAACTTCACCTCAGGAGAGTTGCGCACCTCCTCCCTGAACTGCTGTACTTCACTGTGTGGACAACAACACAAGAACGTGTTTTGTTGAGCCGGGTGGTGTTTGAAGTTAAAACAGTTAGGACATGAACTCATTAATAGTAGTTTGTCAGTGGGGAACTGACGTAACACTGTACAACTTAACGAGGGGTCTGCGGAATCTAAACCACCGTCAAAGTGACTGACCGAAGGACGTCCCCGACATCTAGTTTGAGCAACACGTTGTACTGGCGGAACTCAGCCTCTCGGGGGCAGTAGACGCCCCTGGTAGCCAGGTCCTGGTACATCTCCTTCAGGCTCTGCAGGCACTTGGTCATGTTCTCATTGTTGATCTTGGCGTCGAACGTCATCATGTGCTCCTGGCACAGGTGGTGGGCACAGTGCACGTGAAAGCGCGTGCACTTCTCGATCAGTGACACCGTCAGGGGGTCACACAGGTGCTGCTGGGTGATGTCCTGTGAGGGCAGCGGGGTACAATTAATTACACAGTGACACTTGATCCACCAGAAATGTATCAACTAATGTTTTCCAAGTGTCTTTTCCCCCTGCACATTATTGTATTTGGTTTTTGTAAAGATCTAGTTTTTACCAAATCTAATAACATCTCATGTATGTGAACACTAATCTTCCTGTTGTTGTAATCGTCTGAAACAGACACAAGCAGCTAGGCAATTCTATGGTCCTGGAACGATGCTGAAGCGAAAGTCTCTCCGTTCGCACCTTGCGGATGCCGCGGGTCCGGTTCCAGACGAAGTCGTACCAGTCGCGGTAGTTGTCGTGGCCCTGGTCCATGATCTGGGTGACCAGGTAGTCCATGGTCATGCTGAGGACAGGGAGGGGCCGCAGCTCATGGGGGAGGGGCTCTTCCTGGTCTGCTGACGACCTGCTGTACTCCTTGATGGATGCTATGTGGTCCACCTGGACAGGAAATGGTGATGTGTACGTAGATTTAACTTGAGCGAGGATAAACCCAGCACAATACGGAACATAGTCATAGGCATTATTTTCAGACCAGAACGCAATACCCCACAGTGCACCAATAAAGAAGAATAAATACCAAACCAGCTAATACTGTGGTGCAACCGCACTACTCCAGGCTACTGTTCACATGGTCACAGCTTCGATTTTCCCTGTTGCGTGTAGTACAAATTTGTTGACCACAAAATGTCAGCCTTTCTTGCCAATAAATTCCCGTTTTGAGCTTAGCCTTTTCAGAATTCATTCTTGTTTACCCATACTTCAAATGCACTGATAATAACTAAGCAAAGGGCTGGTGGCGGCGAATCCCACAAAAATATGTACTGCCACAGTACGTCTATATCAAACGTGTCATATAACATTTTGTCCAGCAGATGTCCCTGCTGAGCACGAATGGAAAACGAATCCCAATGGTTCAGAAAACCGTGGCTTTCCATCCCTGGTGTCTGATAGGGTGTGTGCACACATGTTGAAACCAGGATAAGAAATGTCTTTACCTTCTCTGTGTCTGGGATGACCTCAAAGCAGCTTAGCTGGTTGCGGGTCTCCCTCATGTAGCGCTCCTTTTCGGGACACATGTCTGGGCACGTCCCAACAAAGAATGACCGCACTAGGTCTGTCTGTTTGGGTCGTTCTACACAATGGACAACATTAAAACCAAGTCTGTAAGTTACCATTGCCTGCATTTTTTGCACATTTAAATCACTAATCTCATTGTTTCAATTTTGCTTCCAGCACGTCAATACTTTCCGCATTCTAAGTAAATACAGGAACACTAATTAAGTAGCGGTTGGCCAATCCCTAGACCGCATGTCAGAGTGACAGCTCAACAGTACGTACCAGCTCGTAGGATCTTGTCCCTTTGCTCCAGGAGGCGGTACTTATCCTCTGCAGTCTCGGCCAGCTGTCCAATCAGGTGGAGGAGGGAAGAAGGCACTGGGCGGTCAGAGCTCTGGCCCTCAAAGCAGGAGTCCTGCTGAGGCTCAGTGTCAAACTGCAGGGACTTGGCAATAGACGGCTTCTTTAACGGGGAGCTGTAAGAGGAAGTGACAATTTACAATGTGATTTCACTTCCAGGTGTGCTTAGAATTCAACACTAGCCACACCTACCTAATACCCTACTAATTATCCTTGAAAGGGCCCTCCTGAATAACAACCAGTTTTTTTATAAGAAACGTACACCACAATACATACAGTGGTGGCATTTCAACAGTGACACAAGTGTTGCTGTTTTGGCTGCATGAAACAATCAATAAGAAGCAGAGGGGAAAAAGTCATCCGAGTCATTCGGGTATTTGTATTAGGGCACATGGAGAAGGACTGGTAAACGTAGGGGGAACAGTGTTTACCCCCGGCTGAGGGAGACAGTGCTGCTGGGTGCCGGGGCTTTGGAGAGGGGCTTTCTCAGCGGGGAGGAGGAGGAAGAAGAGGGCTTGTAGTCCCCCAATCTATGGTCTGTGGCCCGGATGTCGCTACCCTCCTCCCTCTCTGAGGCTCTCTCCCCATCCTCCCCCGGGCCTGAAAGAAGGAAGACATCGCTCAGTTATCTAGGTTAGTCCAGTTGAGCTCTATCGCTAGCAGGTATAAATATTGAACAGGTCAAATACAGAGGTAGGGCTACTAAATGCTTGGCCACAGTTAGGCTGTTATTTAAACAAGCTTACTGTGCTTTTTTCTCTGCCAGAACAAAAGGATTTCATGTCGGTGCAGTGTTTTGCCCTTCTTCTTGGCCTTCGCTGCTGATGCCTGAAAGTGAAAAACAGCACTTAGTTCAAATAATATTTCTGGACGTGCGAAAAGGGCACATGACCGGCTACTCCTTGAACCCATTGCCTGACGTCAATGCCAACGTACCGTCTGCCCACAAATTAAACAAGTGTAGCTTCTGACGATGCGGCTTCTAATTGCAACAAATGCCAATTCAAATCATTCACAGAGTCTAAGTAGTCTGTCTCGGCACGTGGCTGCAGTTGCCAGCAAGAGCTGTGTGCTCACATGGTCGTGGAAGTGGACGATGGCCAGGTTCTTGTGTGGTCGGCAGAAGACCCGGTGGACTTTCCCGAAACGGCCAAAGTGCTTCTCAATGATGTCCTTCCGGTTAAGGCTGGGTGGGACGTTCTTGCACTGGAGGATGGTGGCATCGGTGGGGGAGGAGGCCCCAAGGCTGTCCGTGCTTTCCCCACGTCGCCCTCTCCTCGCTGGGGTCTTGGTCACGGCTTCTGTGCTGTGGACCTCCGCCAAACCTAAAGGAAAGGGACCGGCCAAAATGAAATCATTTGCCAATGAGTACATTTGTGCAGGTTGTATTTTGTTACAAACATTTACTGTTCAATTTGTTGTTTTTATGCTGTGACAATGACTAACCAATGTCCTCCGCTTTTTCCAGCAAATCTCTGGTTGGGGTCTGAACCCTGGGTGGTGTTGCAGGTCCGTGGGAGCTGGAACCAGGTGTCTCTTCTCTCTCCACCTCCCCCCAACCAGCTGGTGGCTCTTTTTGCTTCACTGCCTCCCTCCTCGCCGGGTTGGTTGGGCATCTGAACAGGCTGCTCATAGCCCTGCCAAAGAGCCCTCCTCCAGCTGGGCCACGGGACGACCGCTTTGGTTGGGGCAGGTCAGCTCCAGCTTGGTTGTCCCGTTTTGGTGAAGGCTTTCCTAAAACTATGCTGGAATCTGCTGGCTCCTCCTTCCGCTTGGTTCCTTTCCCAAGTCTCCCAAACACGGTCACTTCACCGGTACTTTCGTCATCGCCACCCGTGTCCTGGGCTGGGGCACAGGGGTTGGCTTTGGGGTCTCCGAACGCAGATTTCTGGCCAAAGCTGACACCTTCGAACAGGGACATGGGGGGTCCTGGCTGGGACTGGAGGACTTTGGCAGAGAAGCTGAAGGGAGGGTGGCTAGAGCTGGTGTTGGAGAGGGCAGCAGGCTGGGCAAAGGTGAACTGCAGGCCGCTGACGGAGCCTGTACTGCTGGTGAGCGAGTCTTTCGGGGCCAGGTTGGTAGTGGCCACGGGAGCAGGTATGGAGGGGGCCGCCGCTGGTTGGGAGAAGCTGAAGCCGAGCTGGACACTTTTTGCACCAGTCAGGAGGCCGAAGGCTGAGCTGGTCAGCCCGCTGCTGTCCATGCTGTTGGAGGAGGGCAGGGTGGTGGTGCCGGCGCCACTGAAGGGCTGCTCGGGTGCATGCTGGGCGTTAGCAGGCTCCGGGCTGGCACTGAAGATGGGCTTAAACAGTACCTCGTTAGATGGTTTGAAGTTGAACTCTGAGGTGCCGAAGCCTTTGCTCTGGACAACACTCTGAGATGTGGTGAAGGAGGCAGTCGCGGTGTTGGGCTGCGGCTGGCCAAAAGGCGACTGTCCAAAGGTCATTGACGGTGCCGAACCTGTGGAAGGGGTAGAGATGGAGCTGGAGGAATCCTGGGAGATCTCATCAGACATTCCAAACACCGGGGTTTGCTGCTGCTCGTATGCCGGCGGCTGCCCAAAGGCGGAGGTCTTTCCAAATGCTGGCGTCTGTCCGAACCCTGAGCTCTGACTCTGTCCGGTGGCCTGTCCGTATGAAGGAGGGGGAGGACCACCGAACCCAGAGCTACTCTGTCCCAATGAGGATTGACTGAAAGCTGGAAGCTGACTCATTGAAGAAAATGTTGACGACTGTCCTGATGCCTGCCCTAATCTTCCACTTTGCCCAAAAACCAAGCCCTGTCCAATAGAGGGTGTCTGCCCAAAAGCTGAGGACTGTCCAAACACTGACGGTTGACTGAAGGCAGATGATTGGCCGAAAGTTGCTGCCTGCCCAAATGCTACGTTCTGTGGAGGCAGAACAGCCTGGAACATGCCACTGGACTTGTTAGTGTTGCTCAGAGCCTGGAAGGCCCCTCCCTGCTGCCTGCCAAAGAGACTGTTGGGATTCATGGTGGAAATGTCTGTATTGTCTTATTTGCACTTACTCAGTTGACATCAAATAAACTGTTCTAGAGGCCATGCTGCTGCAAAGAATGTGGAGGTAGAATTGTGTTCATCCATTTAAAAAGTGTCTTCAGTGAAGCATCTTTAAGTCTGAAAACAAGCGAAGTAAACATGTTGTCATCTAGGGTTAACATATTTTTATCTTACATTTGCGTGGTTTATGACATAAGTTATGACAATGGTAGCTTTTTAACAAACAATTGAGCTTAAAAGATTATGTAAATAATTTTAAAGTACTAAATATGATTGCCTTGGGAAACAGTCATAAATAGTTAGCTAGCTACATTAAAACCAAGCTAGCTAGCGTTTAACGCTTAACACTACGTCCTTTCTGGGAAAAAAATACATAAAATAATTCTACGATACGTTTCGCTGCATAACACAAAATAGATCTATGTTTAAATTGTTTCAAACAATAATAACCAACAAAATTACCAACTTACCATTTTATTTACCCTTTCTTTATGGTCATGAATTTGAACAGAAACATACTAACATCCGGTTCCGGTCCAACATGTTTACAGTCCGGGCTTTCCACATTCTAGCGGCACCAACCAGGATCAGTTTTGGAAACAATACTAGCTTTATGATGTTGTTTTACCTACGACACAAAATATAGAGTATGTATGGTGTTTTATAACCACAAGATGTATACGGGATGTTTTATAATAGCAAATCGTGTATTCCTAATCGGAAATCTAAATGTATTTCGAATCTGGAACGATTGAGTCACCATGCTGAGTCAAGAAATGTAAATGAACGGACCGTCAGTGGCTAACGCCAGCAAGGTTGCTTGTTTCTTGTATTCAGTAGTTTGTAATATTTTTCATTACTTTATTAATGTATTTTCTCTCAAACGTTTTGGGAACGTTGGTGTCAGGTGTTTTGAAATGGGTGTAGTTCTACGGAATTTGCAGAACGTGGTACCGCTTCGACGAGCAAGGTTACGGAAGGATGTTGAAACGCTTAGGCACATTTTGGGCATCCAAAAATTTGATTTGGGAGTAATTTGCGTGGACAATCGCAAGATTCAACGAATAAATAACATTTATAGGAAAAAGAATACGCCCACGGATGTTCTCTCATTCCCATTCTATGAGGTTGGTATTAAGTTCCGTTTAACTCATGCTAATAGAACTGGGCTTTTATGGCATAGTTGTTAGTGTACCACATAATCACTGGTTCAAGGCCAGCTCCAGATAATGTCAGATCGTAACAATGTAATTGGTGGCACTGTTGGATTAGTCTATTATTGGTACCAATCGGTTTAGATGTAGATATAATTCCACTCCTTGCCACTTTTACCGTGCTAAACATTGCCACGACACTGAGTAAAATGGGGGGAATGTTCAACAGACCACCAAGTGTGTAGACGTCTTTGCAGCGTGCATGTCTTTTAATGTCAAACTGATCAATGTTTTGTTTCAAAAGGAATTAAGGCCCGGGAAGCTGCCATGTCCCCTTCACAGAGACGAGCAAAATTTGGGAGATATATTCTTGGGAGTTGAATACCTAATGAAACAGTGCCATCAGGACTCTCAAAACCTTCACGAAACTCTGACAGTGAGCACACTACTAGTAAACATGCCTTAAAAGACCGTATAATTCGAACCATTTAAGACAATGTTTTTGAGTATTGCGAAAACAATTCTATCATACGATTAGATCATCGTTCACAGTATTACTAATAATTTCTGTTAAAACATTTACATTTGGTCAACACATGATTTTAGAATCGATCAAATGAAAATAGGTTATGTAATCATGACGCATTATTACGAGCAATCACATTGGAGTGTCTTCTAATTGTTTTTTTCTTTAGTCAGTCACTGCCCACGGAATCTGTCATTTGTTGGGTTACAGACATGAAACTGAGGACGAGTGGAATGAGGTATGGATGATGGCTCAAAGCACAAGGCCTTGGTTTCACAAAGTATCATTTGTGTTGTTTTCAATGACGTGAACATACCCTTTTAATAGTTGTCTGTGCTCCCAGATGCTGCAGAAGGAAAGCTACATTCTGAATGAATTCAACAGATTTACAGGCAGACACCTGGTACCACTGACCAAGACTTTTAGTGAGGTGCGGTGACCATCAAGAACTACCTGCAATGGAACTGTATTGAATACCACAAATTTGCATTGAATGGATTTTGAAACTCGCAGAGGACTTCATGTGTTCCAAGTGAGTCAGACCCCCACTGGTTTTTGAACAGCTGCAAAACCGACTGAAATCACAAATGACCATTAAAACATGCCAAAACCATTGTTTTCACAGTACTTTTTATTTTAAAATTTGCTGTAGGAAGAGTCACACTGGAGCTTGAACAAATAACTAAGAAGCTCAGTCCACTCGGCTACCCACCGCTTTGCTTTCCACATCACACACGTCAACGTGGCACCCGTTCATTTTCACTCAATGCAAGCAAGAGGCCAGAAAACGGCTCTTGTTACCCAAACCCTAATCTTAGCAAAATGACATCTAAAAGATGGGAATACTGGCCTAATCAGATGGAAAGTGTGATCAAAAAAGGCCATTATAAACAGGAGACCCTTGCTAAAATAAAATTGTTATGGCCTTGTTAAAAGCGAAGCCTATTTAGGATGGTTTACACATAATACAGGTTTCTGCATTTTTTCCAGAGTTCTAAACAAAGTGATTGTGCATCTTTCAAAGTAAAGCTCTTCAGAAAAAGAAATAAACTACTGGTTCTTCACTGGGAGGCACTAGGGAACTCCTAGAAGTGTAAGCTTATAAAAGACAAGCTATTTTATTAATGTTTAGCTTGTTACAATTGATAAAATATGAAGAAAACAGCAACACACAATGTTCATAAAGAAATTGGAAAAACATCCTCTTCCACCCAACTCCATAGAATAGATTGGATACAAATATAAGTAGCATTGGCAAATCCATGCCACAAAATAAATATTGCACCACATTTTGCTGCATATAGGACAAAAAGGTACACCCTCCTTACCCTAAATTATATTTTAGTCCAACACATAGAAGAATAAATTCTTTATTTTCTATACTGTAGATTTATATTGGAAATTAAAAGTCTGAAACCATCAAAAACAGAGGAGCACCAGCATCTAGGATCTGACACTTGCTATCCAAGTTCTTAAATGCATGACAGTTAATATATGCAGAGAAACTATTTTACAACACGTTATTCAACAAATCATAGAAAAGACTGGAGCCTTAAGTTTGAATCTCTCAGGGCTGAATAAACAAAGAACATAGTCAGCTTGTTTCTGTATCTTGAGTGCGATGACACTCCTTTCTCACTGTACCAGGAGGAAAGAATGTTGGCTGTGTAGGCTGCCACCTGAGCTTGCCTTTGTGACAGAAGCTACTGTGGCCAGTTGCGTTTTGTTTTACTAGAGGGACAAAGTGCCTGGAGAGGGCAACATGTGGACGGCACACAGTAGTACTGGAGAAGGGTGCTCTTTCACCCTGAATCAACCCATGTCACTGAGTTCCAGCGTTATGCTGTCAGTGTGAGAGACAGCTTGGTGGCTCAGAGGGGCTGCAGGACAGTCCTCCCTGCTTCAGAGGCTCCTCCACTGGACCCAGTTCTCTCCAGTTCAGACAGCTCCTCAAACACATCCCTGTAAAAAGAAAAAAGGCTCAACTGTTGGCACACATTTCAGTGGGTTTTTGTTATATACATGGTATGTTACCGGGCTATTATTTGGGGGGTTTGTTCAAGCGTCTGCTCAGAGCTGCCCATCAGTCTGGGCAGCCCTGCTTACTAGAGCGGAGTCACTCTCAGCCTCCACAGGATAATACTCAGCCACTCACAGACTGGTATAAGGATAGTGGTCAGAGGCTGGGTGGTGGTAAAATGCATCGGCAACCATTCCAACGGGACAAAAATGAGGTAACACTGTCCCTGTTAACTGCATTCTTTTTTCCCCTCTTCTGATGAGCTAAACCCAACACTCCACCTGCAGCCAACCGAGGAAGGGTGACGGGTGGAGAACTCACTTCTGCATGTAAAAGAAGATGTATCCGCTGCGATCGCGGTCCATCTGCACCGTGGCTTCCTGTGTGCGTGACACGTCCAGGTCGTTGTAGGTCAGCCACGACTGCTTCTTCATGTCATAGACGTCGCTGATGTAATGGCCTAATGGTTGGTGGGGGATCAAAGTAAAGGTTAATATTAGACAACCAGAAGGGAGTATACAAGACTGTCTCACATTTTATACTTATTTCACAGCGTTAAGAAGCAGTTATTAGTCTATCAAACAATTAAGATAACAAGCATATCTTTGCAATGTTTTTGTAAACCGCTCAAAGTTCTCATGATATGGCTATTTTTCGTAACCAAGTGATTGTCAAACCAATCTCTAATGATGCTAAGACATTTTGTGTAGCTCTGGTTAAGCACATCCGTTTCACTAAACAAGCATTTGACAATGATTTAAAATCGGCAGTGCTTGCTCTGGAATCCATCTAATACATAGAAAGCCGAGGGGTCTCCATGGAGAGGCTTGAAAACACAGTCCAAGTGGTCTACGGTCTAGCAAAGGGCAGTGCTTACCAGAAGAGGAGCTGCTCCCAATGTGACTGACTACACTGATCAGTCGGAAAGAATTAGCCAGATCGCCGCTCTGGGAACAAGAAAGGAAGTGGTGTTTACCTCTCACACAATAAGATTAAAGATCATTTGTAAGCTATGAATTGAATAACAACGTTTACCGTTTCTTATATTCAAACGGTTTCTTGTGCTTTAAGAGCTCCTTTTGCATTGGTTTAAACAAACATCCCAGGGAGCTTACAAGACTGTCTCTTATGAAATGACTAATCCATCTAGACATTTTTTATGCTCTCTAATTGTGGAAATCGTTTTTGGTGAAAGAACAGAAGGCTGTATTTAAACCCATGCCCCAGCCGTATGGGATTAGGAGGCAGTGGCTTTGACTACTGAAGTGACTGCAGGATTTTGTCCGAACTAGGACCCACACCAGACCTAAGCAAGATGATTAGACTTGGTGTTACACAGAAACCCCCCCCATAGGGTTTTAGGACCCTTGAGGAACTTGGCCTGTACACAGCTGGTACTTGAAAATTCACAATATCCTTGGCTTTCTGGTAAAATGCACAACAAGGTAATCACGGCAGAAAACCGAAAATCAGTTTAGCGTACACCAACCGAAAAAGGTGTGGAACAACTGCTCCAACAGAATTATCTATCATTTTCTTGTATTACAGTTGCAAAATGTTCCGAAGGATTGACCAGACGCATTGTAGAACCACCTCTAGACTAGTACATTTAGAAGCAAAATCAAAGAGATGTAAAATAAAGGGGTGAAATATGTTTTGTTACAGGCTGATTGGATTGCAGGAAATAAGTGAAGCATTCAGTTTGAGTCATCAGTAAAAAAATTCACTACATTTTAAAGATTCTCCATTAGCTTTCATTCTATGGTTATGTCGGGATTTCCTCCACATCATAGACATTCGATCGGGTCTAAATAATCCTATAATCGGGTCTATAATAATCCTGGCAAAAAATAAACATTAAAACTTGGCTTTAAAAAAAAAAAAAAAATCATTTCACTTGAAGTATGGGAGGAAGCAAGGAATTTGTACCTCCGAATTCTTCCTCAGGTCCTCAGCCTCTGCTTCGCTATAATCCATATCCAGCACCTCCTCGTTTCCAGAGTCCTCGTCTGAACACTGCAGCTCCGGCAATGAGTTGTTGAACTCTGGAATGGAGGGGAAACCAGCAGAGGGTATCAAAATGTGTGAAGTGTGCCAACACAGACACCACGTCCGTGAAGCTCAGTATTACTTAAAAGCAGTAGCGTTGTCCAAGTACACTGCACCTTGGAGACTGAGCTCTGTGGCTCTTTTGAGGTCGTCGTCTTCTCTCATCTCCTGGGCTTCCTGGGGAAAACATAAACAAGTCAGGTCTGCTAATGTGGCAGTACAATCATGGATTTACATAAGAGTGGATTTACATTGTTCTCCAAACAGTCAGTTAATGTCCAGGAATAGAACTGCGTGGGTTTACCCCTAGAATATTTTTTTATGCCCTCATTTTAACTTTACACCTAAAAGCCAGTTCCATAATATTTCATTCTTCCTTTCTACTCAGACTGATTAAGTCCCGTGTACAATTAATCACCAGGTAGAAATCGAAAGACTAGCAGTGTCTTGACCTCTTAGGGTCGAAGTCCAATAGCCCTGTTCCAGTGTGTAGGGAGTCTTACGTGCTCCTGCAAGCTCTGGGCAAGGGCTTGCTGCAGCTCCTGCTCCTCCCTCTCCTGATCCAAGTTGTACTGCTGCATCCAGTCCAGCTCCCCTTGCACCCCCTCGGGGGTCTGGTTCTCCTTGTTCTCATCCATGGTCAGGTCCAGGGAGTCCAGTACGTCTACGCCCACAAACACACTTCACTGAGCCGGTGTTGGTGAAACCACTCTACGGTCTTCACAGATTCAACAACAACGCTATCAGTGTGTAGTACAATGAACCTCTCTTTACAGGCCTAGCGTGATCCAGCAGTGGAAATGTACTACCGCCATGTGGATTCCAATTAGACCTGATGCTCTTTCAGCATAAACTCTTCTCCATCTTTCAGCACTTCCCCATCCATTAAAAGTCCCACACCGCACCGTGGTTACCTGCCGATGGCTTAGTGTCCGTCTCCAGCAGGTCTGGGTGATAGTTCTGCTCCTGGGCGTCGGGGTCTACATCGCCAAAGCCCGTGTCCGGGCTGCTGGTGGGCTCGTCGTCGGGGGCGGGGCAGGACAGGCCTGCGTCCTGGCGGCTCATCTCCAGCACGGCCGCCAGCATGTCCTCGTCGTTGATCCCGTTGAGGTCGGGTGCGTCCGGGGGGACGCCTCGATGGACCTCATCGGCTCGATCGTCGTCAGCCAAGCACTCGCTGAGGCGGCGTTTACGGCTCATGGCCTTGCGGGTGAGCTCCTCTTCACTGTCCGAGTCCACCACGTTACTGCCGGACCCGCCCCCAGACTTCAGAGAGACTTTCCTGCCGGAACGACATCGAGACTGTGGTTAGAAGGATAAACACACCACACCCTGCTCCGATCTAGAAAACAACTGTGGTGAAACAGCCTTTCTAGGTATGTTAGTGGCAAATGTTAAAAAGGTTTGAATGCCTGGTTAAACATGTTGTTGTGCCTTTGAGCAAGGCTGACAACCCTATTTGCTCTGCGAAGTTATTAAACGAAATTGGTTATATCAGGAACTCACCGAACCAGTGAGGAAGAGTTCACCAACTGGGAGGCTTTCAGTGTCCGTGACCTGTACAAAATTGAATAGGGTTAGAAGAAATGTACGGTGCCCAAAATGTTCAATGACCCGGTAAACGCTGACTCTGGTTCACTTTGAGGGGAGCTTCTTACATGGCTGCGTGGGCACTCCAGCCCAGGGTGAGGGGGGGGCGTGTGGCATCGGTGCAGTGGGACAACAGCGTGAGGTAACGAGGAATCATCACTTGCTGGCCCAGCTTACTGTTTAGAGACAGCTGGGCGTTGAAGCTGTAGCGCTTTAGATGTAGGATTAAAACTCTACGAAAGGTTAAAAAAAAAAGTGGTTAGTGATCATACCACTACTCCCATTCCCTGTAACGGCCGGGCCAAAGCCCCCCTGGGCGTACCTGGGGAGACGGCTGAATTTGTGCGTCACCGTTGCCGCTTTCCCGCTGCACTTCTCGCACGAATACTCAATTTCCTCCATCTAGGAGAGCACAGAGACAAACATTCAACTTGTCTACTCCATATTAGGATTTGTATTCTGGGTCGACGGCTGTACATGTGGGGACACGCACCCGAAAGAAGAGGTCCAGAGAGTCCTGGATCGACCGAAGGGGGAGGGTCTTCTTCCTGCGAGGCAGGTCGATGGACAGGTCGTTGAACTGCTCTCGTTTGGTCACCACCTCACCGCAGCTGGACACACACATCCACAACGTTGTAATTACACACAAAACAACATCCAGTCATGCAATACAACTACAACAAAAGACGGTCTGTATAGCCAGACATGCATATTTCTCACCATCACGTATGATGACTTAATACCCAGAAATCGGTCGGAGAACCGGCTGGCTCACTCACCCTTTGCAGGTAATGGTGTGCTGCACCTCAAACTCCATGTTGACCACCACAGGACAGGTGTAGATACGCGAGGTGTCCGCCTCCTCCCCGGGCCTGGCAGCGGCCCCCTGCTGGGGGGGATCGTCCCACGCAGCCGCCGGTGACTCGCTCTTCCAGCTTTTGTTCATCTTCTCCACGTCCTCCTTCAGCTGGTCCAGACACTGGCTCAGGAACTCATGGGCGTCCTGGAGAGTGTGATCGGGATGAGGAGGCGCACGCTGGTATACGGGGCTGCTAAGGAGCCAACATAATCGCAGGTGCGTCGTGTGATATTCAAGCGCTCACGTTTTGCATGTATCCAGAGAAGCGCTCGGCGGTGGAGGAGATGGCACTCTTTACTCTTCTTAGCAGGTCTTTTTTCACCTCGGGGCACGAGAGGTCCTTCTTGGCCAGCAAGTGGGCAAAACGTCTGAATACACACAAACAATAAACAAGAGGCGGGGATTAGTGTCAGAGAAGGTCCAGGGCAGACAGAGGTCAGCTCAGCAGTCTAGCAGTCACTTCATAGCTACAACCTTTTTTTATTTTTTATTTTAAATAAAGAACCAACTCAGTCTCTGCGATCAAAATCTTACTGCGTTAACTTCATAATGCCTTGCCTTAAAATGACTCAGTTGGTTTAACAGTTAAAAACGGTTAAACTTTGTTTAGAAAATAATGGTATTTTGTCCAACATTCTCTGAATGAACAGCACAGAGCGAGCCATTTCATTAGAATGTGTAAACGGTCTGCCGAAGAACCTGATCTAGCATCGGGCTGGGGCCACCATCCTTTAAGAACCTGATCTAGCATCGGGCTGGGGCCACCATCCTTTAAGAACCTGATCTAGCATCGGGCTGGGGCCACCATCCTTTAAGAACCTGATCTAGCATCGGGCTGGGGCCACCATCCTTTAAGAACCTGATCTAGCATCGGGCTGGGGCCACCATCCTT
>JACXGK010004262.1:0-39323 GCA_016801125.1 Novumbra hubbsi | reverse complement strand
GGGATAATGCTAGGTCCATCAATTTAGATACTGGGATCTGTGGGATAATGCTAGGTCCATCAATTTAGATACTGGGATGTGTGGGATAACGCTAGGTCCATCAATTTAGATACTGGGGATGTGTGGGATAACGCTAGGTCCATCAATTTAGATACTGGGATCTGTGGGATAATGCTAGGTCCATCAATTTAGATACTGGGATGTGTGGGATAACGCTAGGTCCATCAATTTAGATACTGGGATCTGTGGGATAATGCTAGGTCCATCAATTTAGATACTGGGATGTGTGGGATAACGCTAGGTCCATCAATTTAGATACTGGGGATGTGTGGGATAATGCTAGGTCCATCAATTTAGATACTGGGGATGTGTGGGATAATGCTAGGTCCATCAATTTAGATACTGGGATCTGTGGGATATGACCACTGCTCACATGAGCAGGTCCACCCTCCTTCAGCCCCTGGATAAGACTTCACAGGTGTCAGGTTTCGATTCACCATGCCAAAAGATTTTTCCTGAAGTGCATTGCAAAGATCTTCATTGTGACGTGGACATTAAGTCATGGCCAAATGCCAAAGATGGAATTCATGCAAATGAGTAAGGGGCAGATAGTTCAGCAAATTAGTTTCATGTGACACATTGACATTTCTTTCATGCAATTCTGATAGTTTTTGTTAAAATTGATTAAAATGTTGCAATAAAAGGTTTTGCATCAATGGTTGTTGATGTATTTACTGATCACACTTTTAATTATGTAATCAAATTATGGAAATAGTGATTTCCAGTGAACATTTATTTCAACTAATGTGAAACCAGTGAAATAAACTGGTGTAAACTGTTTACCTTTTAGAACCTGAAAGTGTGATTTTGAAGCACATGTCTTACATTGTTGGTTCTTGGACTAAATTATTGTTAAAATGACTAAACTGAGAGAATTGCACTTCATTAAGTTTAAATGACTAACCCAATGTACACATTATAATTTACCTAAATTCAATCAATGAATCCAAGATCTTGTGGTGAAAGATGTTTACAAATTAAATTAAATTAAAATCAGTTGTTTGTAATGGGTTACAAGAGGGATGAGTTTGGACTTTTGTACTAAGAGTTTTGAAAGACCAGAACATACTATTGATTTTAGTACCAAAGAAACTAACAAAAAGGTAATTCGCAAACTAATCTTAAATAAAAAAATAAACAAATTTGGGCATTTTAGTTTACAAAACACTCTTATCTGGTCCAGATTTCCAGTATATCATTATTTGTCCTAATATGCCGTTTGTGAGTTGACATATTTTACTGTAAATCTTTGAAATGAATACAGCATCCGTGCAGTGACTCAAATTACATTTCCAAGCAAATACAAGCTTGCCAGTGTGCTTCCCTCTTTTGGGTGGGTTGTTGAGGTGCTGATGTGGGAAACCTTAGAGAGGCAAATGGATTATTCTGAGGGTGAGACTGGTTCTAACAAGGTGCTAGAAGAGCAAGAAAGGAGCAGTGGGGTGAAAGGCCTTAAGTCCTGAAGGGTGTCTGTGGAGGTGTGAGGAGAGGGGCTAAGGCTGACCTGACACCTCAACACCTCCCCAAATGAGACTTGACATGTGAGGCGTGGTCAGGAGGCCCAAAGGCAGGGTCATACACAGAGGAGAAAGCATACTCAGGCATGCCTGCATCTCTTCAACTGTGTAGGTAACAGTAAAGTGGGTTGTCTAGGTGCTGATGTGGGAAACCTGAGAGAGGCAGAGTGTTTATTCTGAGGGTGAGACTGGCTCTACCAAGGAGTAACAAAAGACACAGAGAGAGCGAAAATTCACTTTTTTAAAATTATTTAAATTATCTATTTTGTTTAGATATCAATAAATGTTTCCCTGGCAAATGACAAACTTGCATTGAATTGGGAGATTGGTCATCACTGTCTGTGTAAGGGGGGTTACTAATTGAATATGGTTGCCTTCCCTTGTTGCACTCTTGCTCCTCCTGGTGTCAGAACGGGCGACTGAAACAAATCAAAGTAGGCCAGAGAATGTGTTCCCTATTACACAACAGGGTATCTGGTTTAAACATCTTGGCTGAGCGATTATGTTGCTGCGATGAAGCAGATTCAAATTGGATTTCACAAATTTGGCGAAACATATGGACCTGACAACTGACCACCGCCTCTAAATGATGCCAGGGGTGTGAAGCAGTCAAGAGGGTTAGATTCATGCTCGATTCCACCAGGCTCCACGGTTTGGGTCCAATTGATTTTGGTTTTATTCAAACAGTTCAAGAAAATTCACTTTCACTAGAATTGAATGTATCTGAATGAATCTAAATGAATTAGATTTCATTTAATGCCCTGAATTATTTGAATTCAAAGGAATTCACCTGGACTGGGGGCTTAAAACCTCCTTAATAAAGATAAATACAGATGGACACTGATCTTATCATCATAAAATATTTTTGTCCAATAATATCTGATGTGTCTGGCTTTGATTTTTGTTGGCTTACAATGTGCAGTGTTATAGGTTGTATTTAAAAAAATCTAATGAATTATTCATAATATAAATATATTATGTTGTCTCAAACCTGTGCAATTACACAGTGCAACCGGTGTAATTACTTACATTGTTTTTATGCCACCAAATTACAACACTCCCATATTAACAGACACAATTATTTCAGAAAGAGCAAACATTCCTATTTTTTATTGTATTTAGCCTAATGGATACAGTTGAGACATGATAAAAAGCACACACATTAAGCAGTCACAGTTCACATTGAAAAGGTCTTGCATGAGACATTTGACCGGCCTTTTTGCCACTAATGCTTCTAACGTGAGTTTACACTGTGAGGAATTCCATGAATATGGGGGCATAGTAGTTCATCAGATACCTGAAAAGTTTGAAGCGCTGGGCCAGGAACCTAAGGGTACCTAGATTAAATTACAAAGATGACAAAGTGAATAAAATGAATTCATAAAACTGTCCTTGATCAAGGCAGTTAACCCCTATTACTTCCAGGGTGATCAGCGTGGAAAATTTGGAGAGGTTGTGTTAAAAGCTGGAGTACATTTTGTTTGGAACATTGACAACTAGGATAATGAAATGTTTTCATTTCAAAGTAATGAAAACATTTTAGCCAAGACTAAAAGACTACTAGGCCAACCTCAATGGCTTTTATTTAGCTGGCCTGCCCAAGCCTGGATGTCCCAATAGTGACCAAGAGGATTATACAAGTACCCTCAGCTTCAAAATGTTATCGCCATCACAATTATTTCCTTATTTTCGTTTAGTAGTTTTGTTTTCTCTTAGAAATGGGTCAGATTGAAATTCTAAAAGAAAAATATGTACACAAGCTCAGAGAGCAGTTGATCGCCGATTAATGGCATTCCACACCACGAGGGGGGATAGGCTTTTGGCGAAAAGGGAGGGGCTTTCTGTGCATCTACTATCTATCAGCAAATGTGAAAACAGTGGGACACACATGCAAACAGATGAGCAAGGTAAACATGCTGAGCCATTCCTTGTTGTTGTAAAGTTATATATAAGAGATCAGACATTTGGATCTCAGCACAGCTTTTGTACAAAAGCGCCCGTTCAAATGGCTGAAGTCAGACAACTCGGCTGGTAACAACATTCCAGACTTCTAACACATTCTAATCTTCTTAGAGTTGACATTTACCATAAAAGATCCAGAATATTTCCGGAATGACTACGTAATCGGTATTAGTCGAGCAATTTTGTTTAAGACCCTAGTCATCCTCTGGGAATGTTATTTGAATATAACAGAAAGTTCCAATGAAAATAAATAATTGGGTGTGTGTTAGATCGTTTTTTCTACAAATTATTCAAGCCTGTTCGCCATAGCTGTGCTTTTGTGCTTACGAATAAAATCATATGATGCAAACATTAAATTAAACAGAATATAAATATCCAATAAATAATAGGAGTAACATACATAATAATGTGGTGTAGCAATTGCGGCCAATGTAATCAATCCTATCTGACTAAATCTAGTCCAAATCATATCATGTCAAGCGCAGTGCTCAATTTACTGCTCTTTGAAATGTTATTCATAATATTAGCTAATTATGTATATCATCAAATTCATTCAATCACGTGTGTGCATTCTGCGATCTGAATACATACATATTGAAAATTAGCAACTAATTACGCTGATTTCGCGTTTATGTGTTCTGTGTAGCCTAATGGTAACTCCGCATGTCTCCGTCCATTTGTGCCGTTTGCGCTAGTTTGTCGTCTCTATGGGACGTCAAGCTGCTAAACTTCAGTGTTGCTTTTCTTAAAGAAACAACAGCAGCAGAGTACATCACGTGGCAATTAGATCCATTAGGACTTCATTAGAACGCTGTGGTGATGATTCTCACACCTGGGCAGTGAAGCTTGGCCCTGACGCGTGCACGCAGGATAAGGGCTAGTGATTAATTGTACACTAACAGGGATGTACCCTATTAGTGTATCGTTTGATAACGAAAATCCACAATTTTGACACATGGTAACTATTACCATTCTTTTACTATTAAATAAATCTACATGAGTATCACAATACCAACGATGTCCATTCATAAATTGTAGGCAAAACTATTTCTCGCGATTCTCGCGACAGTCGAACATCTTCATTTTCGACTGTCCCGTACCCGCCGGGAAATATTAGGCCCATAATGACTTTAAAAGTGATTTGGACTTCACAAAATGTGTTAAGGAAAACGACTCGTACTTCTATTTTGCGAGGAAAACACGCAAAAAAAAATACTCGACACTGATGAGGAATAACTACAATATGTAAGACTTTTCTATGTTCACAAATCACCTGACGTAATTGTAGGACTGTCTTTCTATGCACAAAACTCAAACAGTGAGCAGGGTAGAGCTTCCGAAAATAAATGTTGTGCACGACCACGAGCCGTCTGTAGATTTTCAAACCCGCCTACAGTTCAATTTTCAGACCTACAGTTAACATAAAATATATGCGGAATGTGCCACAATTAATTGTTCACCAGTTTAGTGTTTTCATTGTGTGTTTTATGCAGTATTCGTTTTTCATGCACCGCACTGTTATATCACAGTATTGCCGACTCCTTAGTTGGAGAAGCTACAGACAGAAATAGTCGAAACGTCATAATCCCCATAACAGCTACCACGATGTTGGTTCTTAACCATTAATTTTTCTCTTAAGGAATTTTAGAATCAATTTAACTAAAGACTGTGTTTTAATAACCGTGTACAATCTCACCAGGACAATGGCAAGTTTGTCAATATATTTGCTTAGATTAACTTAATGAAATATTTGCTTATATTTTGACAATATTGATGGAAGTCCCCTTGTCCTAATATAAACAGTTATCGAAATGGTAAGATGGTACAAGCCTACAAGAAAACCTGATCGTATTTGAAGTGGATCTAAAAAAAATCCTTTCGAAATCAATTAATGTTGTAAAATCTAAAGGAGTCGCTTTTCAGTTTTGCACCAATATTGAATGGTGATTATGCCCTACCCTCTGAGGCTGCACTCGGGCGAGTTCGACTCTGCTCTCCTAGGGGTGGCTCCACGCAGTTCAAGTTTGGGATGGCTGGGTCCGGTAAAGGTAAGGAAGCATCATACATAGATCTGGGAAAAAAGTGAAATTTAATCGTGCAATGGGAATATTTTAGCTCCTTAATGAAACAAGCTAGGTGTTGTAAATTCCTACAGCAGCAGCACACATCATAGCCGCCTCTCACGTGACCTCTCAACCTTGTATCAATACTCCAGTTCTGCAAAACAACAGCGGTGGGAAAATCCACATATAGTCTTCATTTTTTAATAATATAGGTTTCTCATATAGATTTAGTCAGGTCTATTGGCATTAAGATTAACTTTAGATATATACTATATGCTGCAGCATATATCAGTGACCCTAATTGACAGCAAACATGTTGCATGCAGTATTTAAACTATTCCAAATGATTTTTTTAAAACTAGTATGAAAGACAGAATGAGGCCGTTCCCTGCTCAGTCCTATAAACATTTGAATCCTTTCTCAGTTGCTTATCAATGCCCAGATCGATGCTGCCATGGACGCTATAATGGTCCTCGTTAATTGGTAAACATTTAGGACTCCCCATCATTTGTACCCCGTTGTCTTTCTCACAGATGGTGTCTCTCTTTTCTCCTCTGTGTTTTTCCAATAACCCCGCGGAACCAGATTTCTCACCATCACGCTGCGGACCGTTGTTTGGACAACTGGAGAGCTCTTCACACCAAATTGCCCTGACCCCAATCATTTGGTAGACAGGCTCGCCCCCCTGCCTATGGTCATTTGGCAGCTCAACTCCCCCACACCCCCTTTAGGTCGAGAGGTCTTTATAAGCCCCAAGCGTTGTTTCCAGTCGGACAGCCTTTTAGACTCCTCTCGTCGCCGTGTTAGTGGACACAACTTGTCGCTTATTTAGGAGCCAGAGCAGAGAAGATATCACCGCGTTTATCATAAAGGAAATACCGTTTTTCTTTCGCCTAACGGATACAAGCTACAGAAATGAGTAACGCATGCCTGATGGTGAAACAGATGCCCTTCTGTGTTGCTCCGCGACCGGCAGTGGTGGACACTCCCTCGCAGACAAACGATAGGTAAGCGCTACAGAGAAGATAACTAGATATCACCGAACAAATCGCTTTACACGATCACGCAATCAACAGTATTTAATGTGCATAATTGCTAAGGTTAGTAGCCCTCAACATTTTTTATATATTTACTTGGACTTTATCAGCAGTAATTTTGCTAAATGTAATTTATTTAATGTAATCCTACATTTTTTTCATTAGACTAGTGTATTATAACGCATAGACAAGCCTAGATTCATACAATCGGATACATTCCTAGCCTTCCAGCAGAGGCATTGCATTCTTCAAAGCACGTTTTCCTTTCACATCCCAGAATGTTAATGAGCTCTGTTTGATTGACAGTAACCATCCTGCTCTTGCATTCTTATGTACAGTTGTACCTCACTATGGAGACCATGGCTCCCAACAAGGAAGGTTCTGCAGAGGGGATGCCAGAGAAGCAGACACGCATGTGTAAGTTCATTTTTTACTAATGGTATGATTGCAATCATTTTTGTTGTTTTAGTTTAGTACATATACATGTTCTTTCAGAATAGAAACAATTAGCCCAACTTCAATGTAGGTCACCTGTTTTACAGTTAATATGACAATTGAAAAAAAGTGGAAAGAGAAATAAGCCTGGAACTTAATTGAGCATTTGTAGTTCTTTTTGTTGGATCACCATTTGTTAATGCTGAAGCAGCTCTTCCTATGCTAAACGAAACGTCAAATATGACCTAATAAAACTGTATTAAATAAGAATAATAAAATAACAAAAAACGCTTTGTACAGTGACAAAACATTGAGAAAATACGTGATATATTACGCTAGGACTTTATTCTCAGGCATTCATATATTATGTAGGAGGTGGATGGGAGTTCCATGTCATCATGCCTCTATGTAATACTGCACAGTGAATTTTCTTATTCTGAAAAACTGGTTAGGTGTCTGGCTTAGGCAACTGGATATAGTGTGTGAGATTGTGCCTGCATATTTGTGTACCATTTGATTGAAGCAAGACAGGAACGGTGGGAAAGCATTTCCCGGCGGTGTCCAGAGCCAGCCTAGTTGATGGAAATAGGGAGGGAGTTATTACCACTTGAATCAGTGTGGCTGAGCAGAAGGTGTGAGGGTTTAGCTCTTTTCCTGTCACTTAGCCAATGAAAAGAGGCTCAGAAGGTGTCTGTGGCACTATATAGGTAATGCCATTTAGGAGGCCCTCTGGCTCTCTCCCTAAGCTGGGCCCGGCCCGGCCCTGCCCCACACCCCTCCTCACATCTAGCCAACACTTAAGGTGACAGCCAGAGAGTAGTGGCAATTACATACAGCCTATTAGCTTAGCACTTTCCTGCTGTTTGCTGGCGAAACAGTAAAATGGACACCTCAGCTAGAGTTGTCATCTTGGGAGACTGTCTGAGGTAGTTTCCCACGGGTACTACACACACAGCAAAACACCTTGTGACTGCCCGGATGTTTTTAGCACCCTAGTTGCCAGGGTTGGTGCTGGTTTAACCTAGAGGAGGCAGGATGTCGTGTTGGGATGATAGAAGGGCATTTGTGGCGTTGTGTTTGGACAGATCAGTGTGCTGGATTAATACCTAATTCTCTGCATGTCTCTTTTTGCATATTTACAGCCTTACTCCAGTTCTACAGAATCCAACACTACTACTTCAAATGTTGTCCCATTTAGTGGGAAATCCCAGTCTTTCCAGCACCCTGTCAGGTCAGTACCATGTCCAAACACACCTCCTGCTGCACAACGCCGTAATCTGTCGATATAGATAATGTATCTCTATTATTTATAGCCAAATTGTAACTATATACATAATTGACATATCAGTGTCATCCCTGAATGATTTACTTCAGTCAAATGTCTTGTTAAGTCAGCCTGTAGTCAGTTCCACGGGATAAATGTCTGTCTTCATCTGTCTTCATTTGTCTCCACCCCAGACTGTTTTGGCCCAAGTCCAAGTCGTTTGACTACCTGTACCGTGACGGAGAGGCTCTACTGAGGAACTTCCCTGTCCAAGCCACCATCAGCTTCTATGACGAGTCCGACAGTGAGGCTGAGGACAATGAGTGGGAGGAAGAGGTGGACAGTGAGGAAGAGGAGTGCCTAAAACCTAAATCCCACTTCAGTAGCTATAACTAGAGTTTGAAGGGACACTAATAATGGAAGAAATCGAAAATCCCTGAACATCTTGTTGGGGCTTTTTACACTACAACTGTAATTTTACAGAAAACAATTAAAAAACAATCATCTTGGGGGGTAGTGGAATGTCTTTTGGGAATGTATAAATGTATTTAAAATCCCACATTGGGATAGTTTATTTTGTCTAAAAACAAATTTGGTTCTGAATCTTGTTTATGTATATATAACCTACTCACATCTTATTTACATGTATAACTTATAATGTATATTTGTATATACTTGCATACAATATATTTATATATTTTCTATTTTTCTACTTTTTTATATTGTATACTGCAGCTGTTGAAATAAATCCTATTTTGGAAAAATCTAATCATAGAAGATTATTTTATCTTGATCTTTTCTGGTTGATAACATGATCAAAGACTTAGTTACAAAAAATCCTCTGAATCCCAAATGGCACCCTGTTCCCTATATATTGCACATCTATAGAAAGTAGAGGGTTATAGTAGTCCAATACACATGGTGCCATTCAGTGGGGACACATTATCAGTGTTGTTGTGAGGGGATCAGGTTCCACACTCTGGTTTTACCCTTCTATCTTTCCCTACCTCCTTTGATCTGTCGGCCTGCTAGTTCTCTGTGGCTGGGGACAAAGTAGATCTGCTCTGTGTCATAGACTGCATCCAAACCTGTGCCCCATTCCCTGTTTAGTGAGTCCATAGACGTTTGAACAGACCTCCACAACCCACCTATATGGCTTGGGTCATAAGTAGTGTACTATATAGGGAATAGGGTGCTATTTAGGTCATTCGTGGGAGTTGTCTCAGGCAGGGACTGATTTGACGGAAAGCAGAAAGAGGGCATCTAGGTCTGGTGTCAGAGGTCAGGCTCTCAGGGGTCATGGTTCCCTGGATGGCTCTGCTGTGGTCAGTTTAACCACCTGACCTGTCACATGGATACCCCTGGTACCCCCACCCCTGTAAGACCCCTGACACTCACGCACACATAGAGCCTTCATAATGAATTCAGACCCCTTAATGTTTGCCACATTTTGTTGTGTTATAGAATTTTTTACACCCATCATTTTCTTGCCATTCATCTATACACATTATCCAACAATGACTTCACAAACATGTATTTGGGCATTTTCTTACTCCCCCAAGCCCAGTCAGATTGGATGAGGAGCGTTGGTGATCTTCATGTTTCCCCACAGATGTTTAATAGGGTTCAGAGAAACATCCCTGCAGAATGATGCTCTCACAGTCATTCTTAAACATTGGGATGGTATTGGCCAGGTGTTGATAGGTACCTCAATTTCACTAGATGTAGAATTTGGCATTCATATCCATTAGTTTTAATCTGGTTTGAATAATATTTTTTCCTCATTCTCAGTTGTTCAGGGAGGATTTTATACGCCTGTCTTACGTCTAGTAACTCCACCATGAATGTTTGTCTGATGATGTTTCAGAGATGGCTGTTCTAACATGTTTTCGCAACTCTGTACGGAAACTCGTAAACTTGTATAATGGCCCCTGCGTTTTGAGTCTCCTCCCAGACCATGGCCCTGTTTGTCCCCTTACTTTGTTTGGAGGGACAGCCAGCTCAAGGGAGAGTATTGGTGATACTAAACTTTTTCCATTTCACAAAGACTGGCAACTTTCAATGCTTTACATTAGCAAAATAAATATATATATGACTTAACACATGGCTCTGGTCTACAGAGTACCCTGGACTTCATGGTTTGGAATTTCGGATAGGACCTATGAAGACTTGTGTGATTTGACCGATGAGATTTGTTAAACCTTGTTTAACCCTAACCCTAACCCTAACCCTTGTATTTGACAACAACAAAACAAAATGTGGAGAAAATGGAGGAGTCTGAATACTTCCCAAATGCACCGAACACACACACACACACACACACACAAAAGACACAGATAAGGCACACCAGCTTGTTTATCATCTAATCTACCCCACACTATGATAGGTTCATGTCACAAAGTTTTGGCTCATCAGTGTACAATGGAAAAAATAAGGTAGGGGACGATACTGTTTCACAGCACTGTAACTAGTTGTCACGGGGAGAACTGGCTGACCGGGTCAGGCTGTTGAACCCAGTCGTGCGACGCGAGGGACGCGGTGCACAAAGGAAAACGTTTTAATTAAGACACACTCATTGACCTCACCACTTCACTTAATTATTTTGCATATACACTACCATGCAGTTTAGGGTCACTTAGAAATGTCCTGGTTTTCCATGAAAAAATACATGAAATTAGTTTGAATTGTAAAAGGTCTTGTGCTAGACCCAAATTTCTGGCCACTCTATTATAGACAGAATACCAGCTGACTGCTTCATCCCGAAGATTTTGAATAGTTTGGACCTGCAATTTGGCTCATTGTCCTGTTGAAGGAGAGAATGGCTGTAATCAAGTGCCGTCCACATGGTATGAAAAGGCATTGTAAAATAGAGTGATAGCAATCCTTCATCAAGATCCCTCATACCCAGTACTGATCTCCAACTTTACCACCACCAAAGAAACCCCTGACCATCATAATGCCTCCGCTATGCTTAACAGACGGCACTTTGCACTTCTCCAGCATCTTTTCACTTGGTCTGAGTCTCACAAATGTTCTTCCACAAGGTTAGATTTGTCTATCCATAGCACTTTTCAAATCTTCCTCTGTCAATGGAGACCAGGCCTCATGGCTGTTTTGGCGGCAAAACTGGGACCTACAGAATATTAGGCAGGTGGTCATAATGTTATGGCTGATTGGTGTATCTACAGGGAAATGTGCATGGAACTGTAAGCCATGAATATTGTTTTAAAAGCTAAAGTATGTTACTCAGTCCTTTGTCTATGTTGTCAAAACCTCTCTGTCTGCAGCTCCCTTCGTGCATTTTAATACAATTGCCTGGAGAGTCCCTTCTGTTGTATCTCTGGTTCTGGGTTTGTTTATATTGCTCCTGAAATCATGGAACTCTGTTTAATGCAGTAGTACTCCAACGTGTGGGACCACCAGACGTTCCCCAATTTAAGGCTGCTTCAGGTTACAATGACAGAGAACTAATAGCGGAGGGCAAGGTTGCAGAACCGTTTATTGCCAAAAAATGGGCTTCATGCTACACAGGCGGACCAAATCTTTTTGATTGGTACACAAGTATTATCGGGCCTGGTAGTTTAGAGTCGTTGAAACACAATGGCTGGAGAGGTTTGAGAACCACTTCATTAGTAAACATACATAATATGTGACTACAACATACTTTTATTCTTACAACACGGCTTAACATTTTTCTAAACAGTTGAAGGGAACCTAATAAAAGGAAAAATCTTATATTGCCCAAACGTACTACGAACAGTGTTCTTTAAAATTAGACCCTTGAAAGTGATCTTGTGGCCCAAGCCAGTTAAGTTGCATAACCTAGTTAGGTTGTTGCTGAACATGCAAGAGAATATCCTCTTCACAAATTCTTTGGTGGACTTTCTCACTTTAGCAGTCAAAAACCTCACCTGTGAAGAGAATTTTCAAAAATGAATGTGGTGTAGAGAATGTAGAGAATATAGAGTGGAGGGAAACATTTTTTATCCCCTGCTGATTTTGTGCGTTACTCACTGACAAAGAAAATATCAGTCTATCATTTTAATGGTAGTTTTAATTTAACAGTGAGAGACAGAATAATAACAATGAAATCCAAAAAATGCATTTCAAAAAGATTATACATTGATTTGCATTTTATTCAGTGAAATAAGTATTTGATCCCCTATAAATTAGCAAGGTTTCTGGTGTCTTTTATACTCTCTTAAAGGGAGTGCTCCTAATATCAACTTGTTATCTGTATAAAAGACACAACCTTCCACAGAAGCAATCAATCAGATTCCAAACTCTCCACCATGGCCAAGACCAAAGAGCTGTCCAAGGATGTCAGGGGCAAGATTGTAGACCTACACAAGGCTGGAATGGGCTACAAGACCATCGCCAAGCAGCTTGGTAAGACGTTTACAACAGTTGGTGAGATTATTCGCAAATGGAAGAAACACAAAATAACTTCCTCCATCTGAGGCTCCGTGCAAGGTCTCACCTCGTGGAGTTTTTTAAGGACCACGAGAATGGAAGGAATCAGCCCAGAACTACATGGGAGGATCTTGTCAATGCTCTAAAGGCAGCTGGGACCATAGTCACCAAGAAAACAACTGGTAACACACTACAAGGACTAAAATCCTGCAGCGCCCGCAAGGTCCCCCTGCTCAAGAAAGCACATGTACAGGCCGTCTGAATTTTGCCAATGAACATCTGAATGATTCAGACGAGAACTGGGTGAAAGTGTAGTGGTCAGATGAGACCAAAATCAAGCTCTTTTGCATCAACTCTCCGTGTTTGGAGGAAGAGGAATGCTGCCTATGACCCCCAAAACAAAAGGGACTATGGATGGGGCCATGTACCGTCAAATCGTGGGTGAGAACCTCCTTCCCTCTGCCAGGGCATTGAAAATGGGTCATGGATGTGTATTCCAGCATGACAAGTACCCAAAACACACGGCCAAGTCAACAAAAGAGTGGTTCAAGAAGAAGCACATTAAGGTTTTGGAGAGGCCTAGCTAGTCTCCAGACCTTAATCCCATAAAAAATCTGTGGAAGGATGGGTCAATCACTTATTTCACTGAGTAAAATGCTAATCATATTTGAAATGTGTTTTTCAGATTTTTTGTTGTTGTTATTCTCTCTCACTGTAAAATAGACCTACCATTAATACTTATTCTAAGCTATATAAAAAAACTGTTACAAGTTATCCTATGATGCAAAATGTGATGTTTCTTGACATTTTTGGGACAAAATCACTGTGCATGTTTAATCAGCCAAGCCGGGGCAATTAATAACCTTTATGACCTCTAAAAAAACAGTCTAAGCATTAGTTAGGACATATAAATGAAATATTGCCTGTTAAAAATTGTACAAAAAAGCCAGGGAATTAGGATACATCAAAGACCTGTTTAACGTAATATTTAACTAAAAAACCAACTGTATTAGTAGCTGCTCTCCATCCTGCCCGTTTTGACATTTTGTGATAAACACACATCTTTTTGTGTATAAAATACAGAATTGTAAGAATATGTAGGTTACAAATTACATAAGAAATATTATCTATGTTCAACCAAATTTGTGGTACTGGCAGGCAGGTTGGACATTGGTCTCTAGCTGCAACGGATGAGTTTCTCAAGGTGGATTTAAGTTTTCAGACATATGACTAACAATTGAAAAAAGAAAGACTTGTTTATTAAAAAACAATCATGTACAGATGTTACCTTCAGACTGGTGAGCAGCTTAGACCAGATCTTCAGATCTTATGCTGGTGCAGTGGATCAAGATCACTGGCTTCTGCAATCTCTCTTGAGTTTTGTATGGAGGCCAACAACATCTGTCCTTTGTGCACCAAGTCTTTGAGATGACAGCTAAACTGTAATCCTTATTTGGGAATTTATCCATTGCAGACATGATACTTTAAAGCCAAACGCAGTCCAGCGTTTAATCAACAACTCAAGCTACCTTGATCAAACTGTTTGATGATTTCATTCGTTTAGAGCAGGGGAGGGCAATCTTTTTGCCTCGGGGGCCACATCAGGATTTTGAAATTAAATGGGGGGCTAAATTGTTTTTGTAATTTGTTAATTATGAATGATTTTCAGGCCAGAAAAGGGTTAAAGTAAAAACATACAGTACATATGAACAGTAGATCCCTTATAATGTGTAAATAGTTTAAATTCGGATGTATAAGAATAGGCTGGTGAGTTGTTTTTTAATTCCCCTCAAACAATTTTATTACCTTTCGCGAGCCAGATGGAACTGCCTCGAGGGCCGCATTCGGCCCTTGGGCCGTAGTTTGCCCACCCGTGCTTTAGAGAGTCAAGTGGTTTAAAGGAATCTATAGTGTTTGTGGTATTCTTGTTTTGAGTCATTGAAAACAAAAAAATATATTTATTTTGGTGTAGGGGGTGTGTAACATGGGTATGTTTTAATATATATGTACCAAATAAATAATAAAAAGTTAAAAGGAAAATGTTAGGAGACTACACATTTGGTAACAGCATCCCAGCAAAGTCCTCTTTGCATGGGAGTAGGGCAAACCTTCTGAACACATTTGTAGATATGGGTATAAAGAAGTTCATTCTTCAATCTAGAGCAAAGGAAAACGTCCAGCTTGGATGAAAATAGGGGGTAAGAAAAAAGGTCTGTTTTCCCCCTAAATGCTGTTCTTCCCTGCAATGTTTTCCACAAGAGCAACCTAATTTTTCCTAAACTGGATGCAGGTGTTGCCTGTAGACCTGTACACTGAGAAACAGTCAAACTCTATTTTGTCATACTGCCTATTCACATTAAGACCATGTGTAACTGGACCAACGTTATGCTCCTTTTGTAGTCCTTGTTTAGCTTCTGACTGGGTTTCTCCCATCTTTATATACTTAAAGTTTAATTGACTTGGTGTTATACTGTGATGTTTTATGTTCCCTTAATTTTCAATAAATCGGATGTATTGTATTAGCCTCAATGTTTAAGCCCTTTTGTTTAATAATGTATTCATTATTTTTAGTGTCAAACCAGGAAGTTGTTACACTGCAGCTGCATTGTCCAACAAGCCAGACTTGTAGTTTCCACTATTAATTCTCTTATGCCCAACCATAACATTTTAATAATATTTGAAATAGACACTAGTGTTTGTGTCAAACACTGTATAAACTAAGCTACCTATTAGTAAAAAAGAAAAACAGAACAATGTGTGTATTACAGCGAACTCGCTGACAATCGTATCTGACAATATGCTGAGACTGGTCCAGAGAATATTTACACGGATATCAAAACGTACAGCACGGTTAAGCCTAAACGAAAAACAGATATTAGCCTATTTAAAGTGATTCTAATACTCCTTAGCGTTAATATGAACGATGAAATGCGAAAAGAACCGAAACCGCCAGTAACACATTTGCCGCTATGTTTTTTGGAGACTATGACGTGTCGACTATTTCAGTCTTGGGGGGACGTTAGCTTAAAGGATCCCCCTGCTATTTGCCACTCGTTGCAATAAAAAATAACAGTAGAAACCAACCGATTGAATTCTGGGATAGGAAGTCTTTTGGTATGAGGTGTGGCGTAGATCTGACTTCGGGAATTTTCAGTCTGTCTATAAAAATAGGCATACGACGGATCAACAGCTAAAAATGTATTAGTACTATCTCACAGACGTATGTTTAATTATATAACTTTCCCCCAAACAACTAATATTATGTAGCCGGAAACGGGTTTATTTCCCTACTCCATTTTCCGACGGTCTCCGTTTTTCATTGAGGGATGTCTAAAATTCATAGTAGGGCTTTCATTGGGTAATTCCGGGGATTCCTTTTCTGCTATTGGATGGGTGGTATTTCGGTTACCGTGTGCTACTGACTCATGTGTTGGGGTACTCCCTTGTAAAAGAAACAAGGATGGACATGGAGAACACTTTGCTGTAAACGTATCGTGGAAGGTAGGATTTCTTCGTATTTAAAAAAGCCTTAGAAACGTACATTTTAGAGAAACAATCTTGTTTAAGAAAATACATTATTTTATTCTTAGATATATGTCCTCTACATTTGGTTGAGAAAGTGAGTGAGTAAAGACAGGCGGACAGCAACGGTCTGCCTTTTCTTAAAAAATTACAGTAGACTAACTCAACACGAGTCTTGATAAATATGTAATGTTTGATCATGGCAGCTAGTGTTTCTAAGACTTTTAATACTAGGATAAAAAAAATATATATATTTAAAAAAAATTCTTCAAATTTAATTTTTAAGATAGTCCTATTTTAATGTTTGTTGTTTAAAGTAATATTGTATTTTTTTCAATAAAAAAAACGCTATATCAAACAGGCTTATTCTGAAATATATTTTCCCGTTTTTTATGTGATAGTATTTCAGATGTTGAAAGCAAACTGAGCCGGGATACTCATGCCTTTACATGCATCTGTCTCGTTGGTCTATACCAGAGTGATTTAGACATAATTTATCACGTGCTGCTCTTATGGCAGATTGCCGGTGCTACTACGGTGCGTGCCGCTTGCGCTACATATCCTTGTTGTCTAGACAGACACAATTTTAATATTCCATCTCCATCACACGCGCCTTCCTGTAATTATTGAATTTTGGCAACAGCCAGTATCGGGGAGTGTTTACAGTGGCTCTCGCGCGAATGTTCACCTTCATCCTCTGTTGCTATGGGAACCACTCGTTCCCAGGGGTTCCTTCTATGGCATATTTATAGGCGGAATATTTACTGAAAGATTGGGTTAGGGTTAGGGTTAGAGCTAGAGTACATCATGGTGGTCCCGTGGCCTGTAGACATTTACAAAAGTATATACATCCAATATAGTTTGAGAATCATGAATTAAAGAGGTAATTGTCATTTAAGGGGTCGCCTACCATTTTGAAACATGCCCAGCAGTTTTAAGTAGAGATTCTTTGTAGCCTTTTGTAGCCTACGCATGTATTAAAGATACATAGCTGTAATGGGGTTGGGGAATAGTTCATTAAAATTATTGTGTGCAATTATCATCAGTTTATGTTTAAGGTTTTTGTCATGGTTTATTTCCAACATTATACGGCCTATTTCACAAGACATATAGTACTAGTCAAAAGTTTGTACGCACCTACTAATTCAAGGGTATTTGGGTATTCCAAATTGTACAATAATGGTGAAAACATCAAAATTATGAAATAACATATGGAACTATGTAGTAGCCAAAACATTATTAAACAAAGCAAAGTACATTTATATTTTAGATTTCTTTTAAGTAGCCACTCTTTGCCTTAATGATAGCTTTGCTTAGCTCTGATTGGGGAGCCTACTTAAGCCTAGTCATTGTCCACTCTTGGTGTGGTTTATTGTTTGTGTAGAGATGCCTCTGTTTGTGGCCAAAATATGGACTACTACAGTACAGACATGATAATGTTCTTCTGTATACCAACCCTAACTTGTCACCAGTGCCGGCTTTAATATTGCAGGGGACCCAAGCTTAATTTGATGTGGTGCTCTGCTTATCCCTAGATCTGGACAAGCTTTTTACAAAAAAACTGATTGCATAGTTTTGACATCACCATTATAATTGTCATATGTGGAATATTGTACAACTAAAGAATGACCCTTGAATGAGTCATTGTTTCACCGTTTATCACGGTTCAGGTGTGGTGTGGAACCAAACGCAGACATTTTCAAAAGTAAAAGGTGAATGTAATCCAACAACACAAAACAAACACTACACGGACTGTAAACGCAAAATGAAAGCTGCTGAATGAAACAGCAAAAAACATATGCAACTTACAAAGAAATGTGCAGAGTAGCCACTGTGCATTGGAATTAAACAAAGGACAAACCATGAACGTTGTGACAAACACAAACAATAAACCACACCTAGTGTGGTGAAAACCCAACTTAAGTAGGCTCCCCAAACAGAGACAACTGATGACAGCTGCTCTGACTGGGGAGCCCACAGTGGCATAGAGAAGGCCAGAGGCCTCTCTAAGTGTCATGTCCTGACTGGGGGTGAGCCCCAAGGCTTAGAGAAGGCCTGGGTCCCCAGCCGTTTTGACTAGCACTGTGCATTTCTACAGCATTCGACATAAAGACCATTGGAGCCTATTGTTATAATCATGCATTTTGTCCTGTGAATAAATTATGCATTTTGGCAAACATGAAGCCCTTTTTAATTTTTGCCTCCCCTTCTGTTCCTCTCCCAGGTCAGAGGGTCTTGATCTAAGAAGCAGCGTGGTAGCATGGCGAAAGGTAAGAGCTCTGAGGGGTGGCCGATCCTCTTCTGGCAATGCCGGGTGACAATGTTTTAGAGTAAAAATTTTAGTAATAAAACAACTGCATGTGGGCTGTGTCCAGACTCTATAAGACATAATCCTGGTCAGAAGCTTGACCAGATGGACACGGACAGGAAGAACCCAGGGAGGAGTAATGATCAGCAGAGTGGCAGCTGATATTGTCAGGTTTTGTCTTGATCTGCAACACAACCAATCTTTTGAGCCTGGTATTTCGGAGGTGTGGTCTAAGACATTGTGTCCTTAAAACAGAGCAGAAGACAAGGAACATTTAGAGAGTGCATTACTTAGATAAACAAGGCTATAAAATATTCTGATCCTACTCCCCTTGGCACAATAATATAGCAGCGTAAATCCTTGGGGCTGAAACAGGGGGTACAGTGACACTTTGGCCTTATAGGAGGGTAACCCCAAACAGGGCCCAACAGGCAGAAGATCAATCCACCCACTCTGCATCAACCAAAGGGACACAACCAACTGAAACCACCTTAATGGAGGGAAAAACCAGGGAGAAGCAACAGTAAACCAGTGACTCCGACCCCGAATGGCATTGGAGAGAGGACCCCGTGGAGATGAGAGCCCGTCTGGCAAGACAAGAGTGGATAGTATTGAAGCCTTTCCGTTCACCTTCACACCCCTGGGTCAGACTAAACTTGACCATAGTCAATGTTGAAGAAATAGAGACTTGAAGGCTTGCACTTCTCTAACCTTTATCGGCATATTATTCCACATTAGTGGAGCTCTATCGGAGAAAAGCCTTGACTCCGGCGGTTTGTTTAGAAATTCTAGGCACATTTAGCTGCCTGCATCTTACAATTTGATGTTCAGGTATGTATGGCCGGACCACTATGAGCAAGTCCATGTAAGGCTTTATAGGTTAGGTTTAGGATTAGGGGTAAGATACGAAAACTGAAAAATGCACTTCTAACACAATTACTCAACAAAAAATATCTCACCTCCGCCGGAAGCAAATGTGTATAAACAGAAAAACACCTGTGTAAACAACACAATTCCCCAACAAAAAATATCTTGCCTTGGATGGACTTAAATTTTAACCATCGTATTGAAAGGTTGCGGAAAATTGGTTGCGGAAACTTCTGTGTCATATGTTGACACAGAATGTAATCGTGAATCATTTTAAGGACAAATAGCACTTGGCTAATATGATATTGACTTTAATAGCAATGCTGATATGTTCAGACAGAATGCTATCGTAATTCATGCGATTATGATTTGGGTATTTTCCCTAACTTTAAAGGCAGAGGTACAAAATGACACAGGCTGAAACAGTGCCAAAAGTTTATTTAGGAAAGGGATTTGGCAAGAGGCGGTCTGGGCAGGCGGAGGTTCGCTACACAGGCGGTAGATATTGAAAAACAGACAGACGGCAGGCTGTAACTTGGTCAGGGACAAGCAGAGGTTCGGTAAACAGGCGGTAAGGATTGCAGAACGGGCTGATGATAGAACGCGAGAACCCTTGACACGAGACACAACTGTCACAGAACAAAGAACACCGGTTAGATAATGGGAAGATGGGAGACACCTGGTGGGAGCAGGAAGCACAGGACAGGTGAAAACAAGAGGGTGTGACACTACCAGACATTTAACACCGTGGGTCTGTATGATCTGTTGGAAAGGTGTCTCAAATGTGATCATACATTTGGCAAGAGGTGAGGAAGTGCAGCTCCTTTTCCACCGTGTTTGTTTTAGCAGTGTGCAAATCTGTCAGTCGTTTTTTTAGTTGGGAAGGATACTCACTCACTCACTTCCTCCACACTCATGTTTCTCTCTCCTGTCCGACTCCGTCCGTAGCATTCCAAAACAGCAAGAATAGTCCCTCTCTTTTCTCCCTCCCCCGTTGTCTCTCTTTCTGCCTCTGTAATGTTCGTAGAACTCACTCTCTATCCCTCTGTAGCGTTTCTAAACGGGAAGGATGCTCACTCCGTTCTCAAACGCTTTCCCCGAGCCAACAGTTTCCTGGAGGAGTTCAGACAGGGCAACATTGAGAGGGAGTGCGTGGAGGAGAGCTGCAGCTTCGAGGAGGCCAACGAAGTGTTCGAAAACAAGGAGAGAACGGTAAATCCTGCCCCGCCCACTCCGTAGACACACCCGGACCCGGTTCCACTGCCCGACGTAAGCTTGGCAGAATAACAGTTTCCTCCCCTCTTCTCTCCCCGAGATGGAGTTCTGGAAGACGCGCAGTGTCTACACGGTGAGCAGCCACGAGCAGACGCGGGACGGCCGCTCGGAGGGCCACCTCTACATGGTGGTTCCGCTGCTGGGCGTGGCCATCCTCCTCATCATCGCCCTCTTCCTCATCTGGAGGTGCCAGTTGCAGAAGGCCACCCGCCGGCGACCCGCCTACACCCACAACCGCTACCTGAGCCACCGCAACGCCCGCAGCCTGCCGCGCATCCTGGTCCACCGGGACCCAGCGCCCCACCCCGAGGCCGACCCCTCCAGGCCCTCCGCGGTGGTGAGCGGCGCGGAGAGGGTCTCGGGCGGCGGGCGCGGAGGAGGCTCGCTGGTCTGTGCCGGCGCTCCTCAGGACCCCCACCCGCATCCCCCTCAGAACATCCGCTCCTCCCTGTACGTCCAGGAACCGTCCGTGTCGGTGGCGTCTCGACTCTCGGGCGCAACCCCGCCCCCTTCCTATGAGGAGGTGACGGGACACTTGGAGAGTAGCAGCGACGAGGTGTCGGCGCCGTACAGCGACCCTCCGCCCAAATACGAGGAAATCGTCAAGGAGAAGTGAGGGAGGGAGGAGGAAGGAGGCTGGACTGAGGGCCAAACTCTCGTGCCCAATCGGCCCCTGCCCAACCTCTATCCCTGGCCTAAAGGGGCTGACAAGTGGCCTCGCTTTCTGTGGGAAAGGAAGGCCCATGTATCCACCTCCGACTGACCACGGTACCAGGTTTGCACTCAAAGACCATCTGTACATCTATCTTGCCAGGGCCGGTGTGGGCGATGTGTGTTTTCTTTCTCATCTAAAAGTTTTTGTGTCGCCGATACATATCAGTGTTTCTCGCTGTACTCTGAATGTGGTGGTCACGATGTGCTAGTGCTTATAACTCTGGGGTGAGGTGTTATATCGGTAATAGCTACACGTTGTTGACCCACTCGCGTCTCTTAACAGCTCACCCATTGAAACCGAACATTCCCTCTCACTGCCTGCTCACCTGAACACGGAAGATACCGGCACACCTTCCCCCCCTGCCGCGTTCGTGACTGACTGAGGCACGCCACTACACGTGCGAGCCGAGGCCTTATTGCGGTGACAGAGACATCTAAAATGGAAACCTGTTCACTATTATAGTGCAATACTTTTGACCAATTGCACAATGTAGGGATTAGAGTTTCAATTGGAACGTGGGGCTAGATTAGATTTTTTTAGTTTTTGATTATTCGAATGTTGCCAAGTCTCTGAGTGGGGTTTGAAACTGTATATGAAGGAGGTTAGGAAGTCACAGAGCCCTTATTATGACTACGCCCTTCAGAGGGTTGAGTGTAATGGCTCATTATAAAAGGCTATGCAAAGCTAAACGGCTTTGCAAAATGTGCACTGATGATTGCATCCACTACCTTCTGGCTGCGCTCCAAAACAAATCAGGATTATTTTGGTTCCTGCAAAAGTTCATCCTACTGAAACAGGAGCCAGTGTGACAGCCAACACACTGGGATTTCTTTCTCCAGTTGACAGTTTACCCCAAATCCACTCTCCTCCTCGCTCACTGTAGCTCTGTTCTAAAAGATGGGCAAAAACGGTTCATGTGATTCTTGATGTGGATGCATGCTTCGCTCTGATCCACATCCAGGCAGCTCCTGATTAAGAAATTCACTAAATGGGGAAATGTTTGTATTGAAAAAGTATTTATTAGTGTTTGACACAATTATTGATCTTTAGTGAAGAAGTTTGTACTTTTCCACTGAAAATATTGAGATTGATTTTATATAACTGTCTTTGTAACCACAGATCGTTAAGCACTTACACAAACTATTTTGGAAGTGAGGTAAACCAGCCATATTCTTTCAATAAACAACACATGTGTAGAGGACTTTGTTGTTTACTGCATTCATATTTCACTGACAACAGAGCAGAGCAAGGCATACATCAACCCAACGTCTTGCAACCTGCATCCCATTTTGCAACCATTTTTTTGTAAATTTTTTGTAAACACAAATTTTTTTTGTAAACACAAAAATAGTAGGATTACAGTAGGATTAGGAAAGAGCTAGGATTGGAGAGTAGGATTGGGCAAGTTTAAATGAAAAGAATCACTGAATTTTGGGTAAACTTCTGCAGTGATAGAAACGTGTGCACTCCCTATGGATGATAATAACACACACACAATATAAAAAAAAGTAGCCAAATGTCAGATCTGAAATGTTTTTGTCTAATTATATAATAATTAGATGACCTGACACAAGACATGTAGGCATGTGGTTTCCCACACACAGACTTAGCCAAGTCTGGAGTACAAATTAATTCCCATGGAGATTTTCCTTTGAGCTGTATCTTTGAATCCCAAACTAGGCTTAATCTGTAACAGTGAAGCTATGGGGTGGAGTTGGTATCAGGCCTTCAAGCTCACTAGTAAATATAATATCTAGCTCCTACACACGCGTACACCCACACGCACGATGAATTTGCTCCAACAACATTCCAGGCAATCCTCTGCCTGTCTCTGTCAAAGCGGCAGACTGAGTTGAACAAATGTTTACACGTGTTTTGTTGGTGTGGATTCAATAGTTCCCTAAGAAACCCTTGAATAGACTATTGTGAACCAGCTAAATGGTGTGAATTCTCATCTTCACGCTTCTCGTTTCGTTGTTCGCCTTTTGACTGCTTTTTACAACAACAAAAAAACTGTGTTGCTCATATTGCTGGTGTATAGACCTCGTTCAACCAGCCATCCGTCCGTTCATTCATCCACCAGTACATGCAACAGGAGGTTTTCAGTATCTGCTCAGGTTGCAACGCCAGCACCATGTTATACTGTACATATTAAATCACTGCCAATAGATGAACAAAATGGTATTGTACAAATAACTTTTACTGCGATACCTGGATTAGCGGATTCCGTCTGCTTCCAATAGTGCAGGTCCTGTCCGTCTTTGCTTGAAGACACAAGCGCTGTCTGTCTGCTTTTGTCTGTCATGGCTGCCATATCGTCCGTCTTGTCACCTGGTCCTTATCCGCCCTCGTCCCTCCACACCCCTTGTCTTGGCCTCCAGGGGTCAGCTGGGATCAATGGGTCTTAGCCTATTCTGACAGCAAGATTACTCATCCCATTGGGATGGTATGGGATGGAACACAAATCAACACTACACAACCCACGTAGCCCTTATCGTTTGTGTCATGATATGTGTGTTGAGCGTGTGTAGATGGATTGACGATTTAGAGACTACAGCTTGTGTGCCAGTTACTACAGTCAACATTCACTAGTTTTGTTTTTTGTTAGCGTGTGTTCTGAGTGCTCGTTTGCTTTTATCCCAGCATTTCCACAATCCCAGCATTCATTTTCTACGCTATTTAGGTGGAAATAGGCCAAAGCCTGCAAATATCTGTTGAATCTAAAACTGTCAGGAGTCTTCCTATGAACTGCCAAATCACTTTCTCTTTTTTTGTGCAAACAAGCCAAACCATGTTATTTAAAATGTAAATGATTTTGATTCATAATACAAACTATGGATTTATTATGAACTGTTCTCGACAATTGTTTGTTGGACTTTGCCCATTCATTCTCAGTGAGAGTAATTGATCTCAAAGCTCTTTCATTCACTTGCTGTTTGTGTTGGTTTATATTCATATAATGAAAAGTGTGTGTGTGTGTGTGTGTGTGTGTGCGCGTGCACGCACCTGTATTTGTGCTGAAACACTTTCCAAAAATCTACACATGAAATGAACTTCATTAAAATAAGAATAGCCCACATAAAAGATGGGTTTCATTCTTTACTATATATTCATGTATGTACATGTACATATATATAAATATATGCCACCCTCCAGATTATGTTTTTATGTTTTTTTAAACATGCATGAATATTGGGTATTTGTTTGAATGACTTGAGTTCATCGCTCAGACTAGATTCCAAATGGCAACCTTTTTCTATACACTACCTAAGTCTGTCTGAAAGTATTTCATTGTATTATATAAGCCATGGGTCATAGCCTACACTAGTAATGATCTGTTTACTGCTGTTAAGTGGTAAGAACGTTTAACCCCGAAGTCACACAAATAAATGGAGCAATAGTCTACCCTTCACAATCCCGACCACTAAGATGGTCTTTTTGGACTCTACAATAATAGGCCTGAGTGCTGGTCTGTTTGTGCTCTCTGATTCCAAATCTTGGGCCTGTAGAACATTGTAGCCAACAGTGCATGTGGCTGTAGACTGAGCAACCTACAAAGCACTGTGCATAATACATTGCTAGCCCCAACTCTGTTTATCGTTATTAATAGAAATAGGTATTGAGTTGAAATGGGGAGCAATTCACTAACATGGATGTATTAGCCATTCCTGTAGCTTACTTCTTCTGCAATACCAACTTTAGATAAACCGCAAACGGAACAGAACAGCTGACATTTGGAGTAAACTTGTGAGTGTGTATGTATGTTTTAACATTTGTTATTTCACCTATATTTATACATAGAAATCAAGCTGACTTTTCTGCAATACAGCCTTACATATAAATGTGAACCAATGCCTGGCCTTTCTACATGATGTGTTGTTTCTAGCTTTTGTGTCTCTCCCTCACAGACACCTACAGGAGAAAAATGTGTCAGAGAGAGGCAACAAACCCAAACAAGTCTGGGTCCTCTGGTCAACGGATATATTGATAATGCATTTTTGCTCATTTGCAAGATATCTTAAAGATTCACTGAAGACCTTCTAAACTCAACAGTTTTAACTGTGCCACCTTCCCAATGTTCTAACTCTGTTTTAACTGTTAACTGTTAACTGTTATGTTGGTGAAAGGTGTTCGTGTTTACTGGGAAGGGAGCACTTCTGATCACAAGCACATTTCCTAACAATCCCCATTACTAATTAATGCTAGTCACCTAATGGCTAAATTTGGAAATACGATTATGTTACAGTTCTTCTATTGTTCTTTTTGACCAGCATTATTATTCATAGACGCTCTCCCACAGTTAACATATTGAAAGTTATGATGACAACTCTCACCAATGAAATACAATTCCCCCCACCTCAATGTAACTTTCATAATCCTGACGATTGAGCAGGTGGGTGAGATTGTTCAAAGATATGTAATCTTAACCCCCTAAACAGGCAATAAAAAGTAGTCAGAACTAACATTTGAGACAGAAAATCTGAGCCAAAGTTGAAACGTAACCATGAGAAGGATGAAAACACATCATTTTCTCTATCAGTCCTAATCAGCCATGGATATCTACAGTACATGCAGAGTTTTCATGTACAGTAGATAGCAAATATGTAGTTCTAAATCCGGATTTGTCCCAGGTTCATAAACCATACTCTCACTTTCTATGCTTAGATTTATTTTCCCAGTGATCAGAAGAAATCACTAAAATAATAAAAATGTACAGATGACGTGGGTGGGATTTGAAGTTTTGGGAATATAACAGTGGCTCTTAAAAGTATTTATCCTCCTTTACATATTTTTGTTACAACATCAAATAAAAATGGATTCTGTGTTTTTGCCTCTGAATAAACCAAAAAGTCCCTAATGTCAAAGTACATTTTTTATTCAGCAAATGGTTTAAATAGATACCAAATATAAAACAGAAAATAAGTATTTGCTTAAGTATCCACCCAGTTGCTAGGACACTGGAATAAGTTATAGTGCAACCAATTGTCCAAATTTGTATAATTAAAATCATGGATTCAGGTTAAATGCACCGGACTCTGGGAGGTTTGACTGTTGGTTAAAAAAAACTACATCAAGAATCCAAAGGAGCAAATCCGTAATAAGGTTCTTTAAAAGCACAATTCAGGGATAGCATATAAGAACATTTCCAAGGAATTGAATATCTCCTGGGCCAAGTAAAGTCCATTGCTACAAAATGGTGCAAACACCAGGCAACTCTGTGAATCTTTCTAGAAAAAGAAATCCAGTCGGGAAGGGCCCTTCTTTGGAGGCCACTATTTCAAGGGGGGTGAATACTTTTGAGAGCGACCATATATCGATTTATTAAGTAAACCAGAGAAGCTAAAAAAGGCCCAGAGATAAGTATTTCCTCTAATTTTCCAGTGGTTTCTAAAACCCAGTTCTGGTGAATATATTGAATGTAGGTCAGTACACGAAGCAGTCGGTTGTATGTGGGGATGGGTATCATTGTAAGACAGACCCAGTGGAGTTTGGTGATGCTTTTTATGGAATACGATTCAGTTCAAATGGGTTGCTGCTAACCCAATTTCCATCATGTGGTTGTGCTACCTGCATATCTTTGTGGATTGTATACGTTGTAATGGGATAGTTTAGGTGCATCCATATGGCACTGTGTTCCCTTTATAGTGCACTACTTTTTTTCTTTTAATAAAAGTGTATGGTTTGGGACACACATGTTTTTTGCATTGAAGTGTATGGATAACATCTCTCAATTGTGACGTATTATTTACCATTCCAAGTGCCGATGTCTCTCTTTCTCTTGTCTATAAATTATCTGAGAATATTTTAATGTGTGTCAATCCATATTTGTGTGTCCTTGGTATGTTGTGATTATCCAATTATTTGATTAGGAGATAGTTTAGCACTGACATGAACATGTCTTGGATAGTGAATATTAAATTATGCTTGGCTAGGAGTAGAGCTTAAAAAGCACATTGGCTCTATCTGGTGGCCAAAGATTGAATTAGATGACATTTAAAGGGCATTACAAGAAATACAGGAATCATGAGGTTCCTCAAGTAAAATCCCAAGTAAATATCACTCTAAATCTATTTGTTTCATTATTAGCATTTTTGGAAAGCATACAGACTGTTTCTTATAGTTACATTGAAATCCTGCTACTTATGTATTTTGTTGGGCTAAAACAGAACTTAATACCTGGTAATATAACAAAGTATTTTTGTTACACTAGATAAAATCATGTGCAAACCTCAGGGGAAAAATATATATTTCATACCAATTGGGTGGCCTTCATGCTTCACTCAGCAAAGAATTCAACAAACAAGGTGCCCTTTGCACCATTCGGCTAAGTCCATTTTCTTGAGTCAATACATTTTTTACATTGATCTACACACAATAATAATGACAAAGCAAAAACTAGTTCAGTCGGTGTCTGAACCGTTTTTGTCCTTGAACACAACGTTGCTTTTGGCCCTGACTTTGCCGTCGGAGACTCTAACCATACGCTATGCCCTAACAGGGCCTTCTTGCATAAGGCTCTGCATTCCAATTGGGTGCTGGCCTTTTGCCTCTGCTTTCGTTTTTCGGCCCTCGCTCGAATAGGAGAGTGTGCATGCGAGAGGGAACGGAATGAGGCGACACACTGTTTGGGCCTTTCGCTGTTTGAGTTTTGGTGAGGAGCACTTCTCCCTCAGTAAACAAAGACATTAACCAAAGATTTCCAAAGTTATCCAAAAATTCACAAGCTCATAAAACCTAAGGATGGTTGCACGTCCTGTAAAGCAGCAAGCATGGCGTCAGTCTGGAGATTACAGGGACCTGGCTCTTCCCATCTTCACGCAGTCATGGCCTTCTTTCTACCAGAACTTCACAGGGTTTCTCTGCACAACACACCAAATCCAATTTGTTCACCTCCAGCTGAAATACAAATGACACTTTGTGAGAAAACTAGATGGGAGCACTATCTCCAGGGAGCATAAAATCTTTGAAATCCTTGACACATCCTAATAATGAATAAAAAAGATGATTGGTTCGCCAAACGAAAACGCCAGCCAGCCATAACCCCGGAACTCCTTATCTTATCTGTAATAGGATCCACTGGATGAATCATTGACTTCTTATCTTCCAACAAGGACCACACATTTACCAAGACAACTCTCGCAGGGCATTGACAAGAAAACAACAATAGCGAGACAATCTCCTAGCTAAGCAACTGCAAGCTAAAAAATGCCAGCAGAGCAGCAGACTGAGTACCCTGACTGACTTAAATAGTCTGCCATATTAGGTATGGAAGTCTTCAGGATGAGGACAGATTCCAAGGTCAGCTAATGCATTGATCTGCAGCGTTATTGAGGTCATCCCTTTAACTGAGACTGAAAGTTTTATAGCTCATGTGTTAGGAAATTGAATGTTTAATTCATTTAACTGAAAACAAAACCATGACGAGTATCCCGTAGTATTCGTATGACAAAGGAAAGTGTCTGAGAAGAGATCATCTTGAGAGACATACATACATTTTTTTATACAGTATATGGGTTAGCATTGCATCCTGGATTCTGCAATAACTTGTGTTGTGTTAGACCCTGAATGATGTTCAGGTGAGTAACATGACCATACTTCGAACATCCGATTACGTACAGTGCATCCGGAAAGTATTCACAGCACTTCACTTTTTCTACATGTTGTTATGTTACAGCCGAATTTAAAATCCTGTGAATCCTGTCATATGCATCCACCACTGAATTTACCACAGGAGGACTCCAATCAAGTTATAGAAACAACACAAGGATCATCACAAGGTAAATTCAGCTGATTGGACCTGAATTTGAAAGGCACACACCTGTCAATATAAGGTTAGGGTTGGACACTGCATGTCAGAGCACAAACCAAGTCATGAAGCAATTGTCTGAAGATCTCCAAGATAGGATTGTATTGAGGAACAGATCAAGAGAAGGTACAGAAAATATTCTGCAGCATTGAAGGTCCCAATGAGCACAGTGGCTTCCACCATCTATAAATGGAAGAAGTTTGGAACCACCAGGACTCTTCTTAGAGTTGGCGGCCTGGCCGAACTGAGCGATCGGGGTAGAAGGGCCTTAGTCAGGGAGGTGACCAAGAACCCGATGGGCACTCTGACAGAGCTCCAGCGTTGCTCTGTGAAGAGAGAAGAATCATCCAGAAGGACAACCATCTCTACAGCACTCTGCTAATCAGGCCTGTATGGTAGAGTGGCCAGATGGATGCCACTCATCAGTAAAAGACATATGACAGCCCGTCTGGAGTTTGCCAAAAAGCTCCTGAGGGACTCTCAGACATTGAGAAACAAAATTCTCTGGTCTGATTAAACAAAAAATGTTACTCTTTGGCCTGAGAGCCAAGCGTCATGTCCGGGGGAAACCTGGCATTGCTCATCAACTGGCCAATAACATCCCTACAGTGAAGCATGGTAGTAGCAGCATTATGTTGTGGGGATGTTTTTTAGCGGCAGGAACTGGGAGACTAGTCAGGATCAGGGGAAGGATGAATGCAGCAATGTACAAAGACATCCTTGATGGAAACCTGCTCCAGAGTGCTGTGGACCTCAAACTGGGGCGAGGGTTCTTCCAACAAGACAACGACACTAAGCACACAGCCAAGATAACAAAGCCGTGGCTTAAACCCAGTTGAACATCTTTGGAGAGATCTGAAAATGGCTGAGCACCGTCGCTCCACGTCCAACCTGATGGAGCTAGAGAAGTCCTGCAACGAAAAATGGGAGAAACTGCCCAAAAATAGGTGTGCCAAGCATGTAGCATCATACTCAAAAAGACTTGAGGCTGTAATTGCTTCCAAAGATGCTTCAACAAAGTATTGAGCAAAGGCTTTGAATACTTATGCACATGTTCATATTTTGTTTCTTATTTTTTGCTAATCTATAAAAAATATTAAACAAACTTTTTTTCACTTAGTCATTATGGGGTATTTTGTGTATTACATTTTTGGGGAAAAATTATCTGAATCTATTTTGGAACAAAGCTGTAACATAAAAACATTTTAAAAAAGGAAGCGCTTTAAATACTTTCCGGATGCAGTGTATCTAATCTGAAGGGTGTTGCAAGTGCAGGGGGAGAAAGAGCTAGTCTCAGAAGTTTGAGGAAAAAGTTTGGTTTTATTATTAAGTTCCAGTGTGTACTGGGTAACAAGCGTTGCATAAAAATGCAGCCCTTTGAACATAAAATAAGATCAACAGGCAATCAAGATCGACAGCCAACTGCAGGTCTGTAGTCTAACATACATAGGACAAGCAACATAACACAATAAAGCACAAAAACAAGGGAAGCAGAGGGAATCAATATACACACGCTAATAATGGGATAGGGATCATATATATATGTATATATATATATATATATATATATGATAATGATGGGATAGAGAACCCATTTGTGTTATGACAAAACAACAACAGTCCGGGGTTAGATGTTGGAAATGACATTGACCGCTGGAGCCATAACAGGCCAAAGGGGGGAGCCGGTACAGAGACGTTACAATGGTCAGGTGGGAGAGATGGAGTCCTAGTGCCATCTACTGGTGGTAGACCTCTGTACTCACTGGAATAAAGTCAGCTGTGCCCAATAACCACTTATCACTTTTTACAGTTTAAAGTGTCTGTTACAATTGGGGCCTTTGGGGGGACATTCCCGAGAGTGAGTGAGAACACATCCAATGGAATTGTACAATTATAGAGAACTTTCCTGTAATTTACTTGCAGGAGGAGGCTCACCTGCATTATGGGAGAAAAGTAGCCCTATGAAAAAGAATCAGTGGTACAGGGGCTTGTTAGTTAGTGCTTGCTTGCTTCTATTAGCTCACATATATATTTATTTATTATTATAGCCAATCTAACTCCTCCTACAGAGTGTGTCTTGTTTCCTATTGTGTTGCTATTGTTCTGTGGAAGGTTTTCGATGCAAGGGTTAGGAAATATAAAATGTTTTGTGTGAAAAACATTGAACGATGGGTAGCTGGCCACACTAAGCGCCAGTTACCTAGCAACATGTCACCATGGCGTCAATTCTAGTTTGGCAGGCAAGCCACCAGTTAAACCGCTCTCTCCAACCTGTCGGTTCCGTATCACTTGTTGAGTTCCAAGATGTGCCCGACAAGGTGTATTGGTGCAGGGAAACAACAGGATGTTTTTTTAACTGCCATTAGGAGTTTTGCTGCTTTATTTGTGTTAACTTACTGCCAGTACACAGCTGGTCACCGGATACAGCTGGTGCGACTGCAAGCACAACATTTCTTTGGAATTGTACCTTTTCTAGGCACACTAACAATGGCTGAACAAAGTGACAGTAAATGAGAAGGTGAGGGATTAAAAGAAGGAACGTCTGCCGATGAAGGAAAGGAGAGGTGGGGAGCAGTAAGGGGAATCCTTTTTTGTAAAAAGACATAAACAAACACAAAATTGTTATAACCTTATTCTTCTCACTCACCTTCACCTTCACCTCACTCTTCTCTTTTATCCTCGGAGCCACAGAGCCATAGCATTTGTTTAAAAAACTAAATGTTGTATTTACACCCACCTTTTTAAGTATTTTATGGTTGATTCAGTCATTAGTGAATGTCACCAATGTATTTTCTTTATACCCTTGTTAGAACTCTCACCTCATTCAGGTTTTTGGAGGGAATTCCATTTTCTTTTTATCTTTATATACACTGCAAACAAATATTAAGGGAACACGTAATCATCACAGTATAATACCAAGTAAATTATACTTCAGGGATATTAATCTGTCCAGTTTGGAAGCATAAGCAATTGTAAATCAACTACGCCTGTTTTGACTAAAATGTCCGGCTTCATGAGGGTAACATTATGGCCCAACATCTTCTAGCAGAACCACCGTTGGCGCCCTGTTCTCTTCCAGATGCAGGTTCACATTGTGTACATGTCAGGTCTCGGCCCTGACCCACAGTTTCATCCGCACACTCCCCCCCTCTAGTGACCTTACCATCCGTCTGCCAGCACAAGCACTCCCTCTAGTGTCACTTACCTGCAACTGCCGTCACCAGTCACCTGCCAAGTACATACACCTGTATCCCATCAGTCCCATCAGCACCCTTATTTAATCCCTGTGTTTGGTTCAATTGGTGCCAGATCAACACAGTAGTCTGTGGATAACCTAAAGCTTTCTGAACTTAGGGTCGTCTTGTATTTGATATTCTGAACTTTTCTGCCGTTGCAGATTCAGTGCTCCCCGTCAGTTTTGTTAGTTTCCTTGTTTATTTTTACATCCTGTTAGCTATGCTCCTGCCCACATTCTCCCATTCCCTTGTTTAGTTTGTACGCTGTTACGCACTTGGGTTCCCCGCTTTGGGGAACTTCTGGGACGTACCTGATGCCGCCAAGTAGCGCCTCAGACTGCTCAGGAGCTCACTGTTGCCTTGATCTAGTTCTGGAAGGAGATCCCTTAATCTTTCTGGACAGTGTATTTTGAATTTTTTTTTAGGCACCATTCCCTGACTTGTACATTGTTGATTGTTTAAAAAGTGCATTACATTCACTCCGTCCTATTGTTTATTTTTGTGAATGGTCCAATGGCATCTCTTTTACATCTTTTGAAACTTAAGAAACAATGTACACCACACAGGAGCATGCAACAACAAAATGAATGTCCATGTTAGCATTCCAGCTATGCTATAAATGTTGATTGTATTGGATTATTTTAGCATGATTTGGTTGTCCTGTAAAACCACAATGGTTTTGTTAGTAAGATATCCATTTGCTTTTTCAAACTCCCTCTGAGTAACAGTTTACCTAGCACTTCAAAATTAGGTCAGTAAATGCAAAGTTAACTGCAACATCAGATAAGAGTTTTCGTTTTTTTTGCCAATACGCCGATTTCAATCTTGATAAGGTTGTGTATCTTGCCTTGAATTTTCTTGCTGAGATTCTTCATTGACAGACTTGTGCATGTTTGTTGCAGTAGACACATTGTCAGCTGTTGGCCTGGTTATGAATGATTGTTTTTTGGCAGGTTTAGTATAACCAAATCTACAATCTTTGTTGTTGTTTTTGCATGTAACATATTTGTCCACAAAGTCAACTACTTCAGCATCCGTACTTTTGTCAATTTGAGGCTTTGTCTATTTCAAATGCATGGATGTGGCCTAATAACATTGAAAGAGAAGTCAGTGTTTCAGTATTTGCTTTTGTATGACTGAACTGACACATCCACCAGTTACACAATTATAACATTATATTTTGACTCTTGGAAAAAATCACTAGCAATTAACTTAAATTGCACAATTTACATCTACAAATGTGGTAATGTTAGCATTGGCCCGCTAGCGCCACGTCGAGATATTAGCCTCACAATTAAATTTAATTCACCAAGTTGTCTGTTTACAGAGAAAAATAAACACAACGTTGCGATTTAAATTTTTTCTTCAATCTAATCAATCTAGTGAGGCTTGCACTGACTATCTGTAATTGGGGGGGGGGGGGGGGCATAACAATTTGTGGAATCCTGATTGGCTGAAACTAACGTAACTATCCTTTTAGATTTTACAGAACAATTTCTTCATTATGTGATGCGAAGTCCCATGGTCAGTGCCATTTCATTGTCAATGCATAAAAAGTACTGTAGCTAGCATTACTTGCAAACTTTAGATCCAGCAGCCATTTGCATGGTCTCATTCTGGAAAGATTGTTTACATAGGTTGCTAGGCAACCGACATTCAGTATGGGTAACTACCCATAGGCCAGTTTTTTGCCACAAAAACATTTCGTAATCGGAAACGAGACACACATTTTGATACCTGTCATGTTTCTGTAATGCAAGAACTCTAGGCTATGATAATAAATAAATATATACTTTATTACATGAAGTGGGGGGCTCCCCCAATTAATAACATTGACTTTAATTAATTATAAAGCTAATGAGTGATTTCATATTATTTTGCGTAATCCCTAGATCCTCTAATAAACATGGAACCAGTGGTATTGACACTCAATGGCTAAATGTTTCTGGTTGGCCCACACATAATGATATGCTCTGTATGCTAGAAGCATTGTGGAGCCAATGTGTTTGAGGTCTTAGGAAAACGGCCAAGCAGAAACTACAGGATGGATGCACTTAAATCCTATAAAGCTAGTCATCAACACCGGCAAAGGGGAACAAAAACATGACTGGGTAAAAACTGACATAAAAAAATAAATACATACAAAATATATATATCAATGTCTCTTGACAGTCTCCTGTTCTTCCAATTCTTATGTATCGGACATTCTTGCTATCCTCAACAGCCTAAAAGTGTGCCTAGCAGTGGAGAGCCAGGAGAAGTTGTTCATGCATCGGACCTCCCAGAAGCTGAAAATGGGCCCTTCGATGTAGACTGTCCATCAAGCTGTTGAAAAGAGCAATGGATTATTCAAGTGTCAAACTGTTCTTCTCTCCATCCCAAAGTCACAGCGGAAAGTAATGATTGGTAAGTGAAGAGTAGAATGAAACTGTTCATATGTGCATTCAGTGCATGTTATTTTTCACTGGTGTATTCAGAAAGCAGAAGCATTCTGAAATCACTGAATTCTCATATAGATGCTATAATCGATCACTTGGATGAGAGGCTGAAAAATCTATATCAGGACAGCTCAGTGGAAATGTTCAAAATACTAGATGATCCATCATCCTGGCCCATTTATGACCATGCAGACCCAGTAGCTGGAGGCCTTCAGGCAGAATGGTCAGGAGGAGTTGAGGAGCCTGGTTGACTTCTACAGGGAACTTCTGGCTTACAAAGGGTTTACACCTGGAGAAGTTATGTCAGAATATTCCCTGTACAAGAGCTTTGCCCGGGCTGAACAGCTGTCACAATGAGAGACATTGCAGTCAGCTATGTATTATTAAGATCATGTTATCATTAATTAAATTAGCAAAATATTTTGTTCACAGTATCCAGTTTCATTAAATCAATTGGCATAAGGCACAACAACATGATCCAGAATTAAATGAAGCATAAAAAAATTGTAGGAAATTGTATGAAAATTTACTAATATTTCAGAAGAGAGAAGGGCAAGATTCTGGTGTCTGTCTCCACTGATGAGTGAAGTCTACCTGCTGCATTTGTTTTGCACCGCAGTGTGTGAGCGTGTGTTCTTGGCTATGTAGAGATCACATGTCCTTACATACCTGGTCAAGGAGTTGCCATGTTTAGTTCTAATGTAGCGGATCTAAGCCATATATCAGATCCCCACCAAATATTAATAGATAGGTGTTTGGAGAAGGGATTTTCCCAAACAACCCATTGGCAAAATCATAGTTAGGAGTGTTTAGATTGACCAAAACTACTGTTGTGTGCAAGATGGTGCCTGTAACGATTAAATGACTTCCATTACTGTCAGAGAGTACATAAGTAGCAGATAAAGCATAAATTCTATGGCCAATTAAATTGCAACTCCTCTGGCCTTGGATTTAAGGTGTGAATGTAAGACCTGACTAAACCTGGAGTTTTGCAGCTTTGAGTGATCCTTGAATGAATATGTTGCAGAAATACCAAATCCGCATTTAGCAGTTTCTTTAAATGAGGTGTAGACCCTAAACCTCTTGACAGGAGTATTTATCGATTTTGTATTCCAAGATAAATAATCTTATAGGAGACCACCCCTTAACCAAAGATACCAGTGCTAGTTCCTTCAGCCATATGAAATAATGAAAGGAAAAAGCAATATTGTCAATAATGAGACAATAGGAAACCGATGCAGGATCGATCACAGGCAGGGTGCGTTCACAACACAAGGGAAACATGTAACACGGACAGTGGCAGCTAGAAGACCAGCTCATCCCAGGAGAAGGCACCTCACCAGTCGAAGATGTGACACTGCGCCGTGATAGTCTGAGTTATAACTTCTTTGAAGATCAAAGAAACTATTTAAAGTAAATAATATTGCACCAGACCTTTTACTGCATCTGTCCACATTTGAATTATCACGTAATTTTTGTGGGCCCTGATGGTTCAGGTTGGAATTGAGAACTTTGGAATGTTTGAGATCCTATCACAGACACCCTCGAGACCAAGCAAATTGGTTTCACCAGAGCTCATTTTAGTGCCACAGCAAAGAAGGTGATTTAACAAAATATTCCCCTCTTAATTACTCATTTGAGTAATAATTATAAATAATGAATCTTTAAGAAACTATCGAGCTCAAAGCCCCAAAATGTTTTCTGGGTAACTGTTCCAGATTAAATAAGAAGTGCAAAAAAAAGACAAAACTGTTGAACATAAATAAAGTAACTAACTCTACTTAGGCATATTGATGTTGGAAGCTGGGTTGGTTCAGCTCTCTGGGTGACTGCTAACCTACTTAATCATAATAAAATGTTGGATTGCGCCTTCTTAAAGTTTTAATTATCATCTAAAGCAGTGTTTCTCAACGGGCGGTACCGCTCCCCAGAGGGCGTTCAGAAGGCGCTGGATGCAATATTTTGGGGGAGAATTGAGCTAGTGTAGGTGGGCGTTTGTATAAAAGGCAAGTTTACACCAAAGATTCACGACAATAGGACTATTGACAATAGGAAAAAAAAGTGGTCTGCAATATTAAAACCTGCCAGTTTACGCAAAACAAAAGTCCTTAAAAAGTCTTAAATTGTTTTATTTCCTATTTTTAAAGGTCTTAAAAGTTCTGTTTGCATGGTAAAGAGTAACGTGTTTTTAGCTCTGGTCGCACAGCATTCATGATGTTAGATGTCAACAAGACACTTGTGACTGTTGGCTGCTTTTCTTCCAACACTATTGTTCTTAAAGTAGATAGCTAGATAATACCAAGATAGGTAATTTAGCTAGCTACATAGTTGAGATTGACTGCAGGTAGCATAGGAAAATGCAAATTAGTGTATATCAGAAGTGGTAGAACAATAGCATTTTAGGTTCATGGAGAAAATATGTTGAAGGGAAAGAGAACGCAGCTGACTGTGTTTTTTGTAATTGGTTTTTCAAACGTGGCACAAACAGTTGAATTAGGGTAATTATGTTTAATTTGGATGGGGGGTTGTTGTGGAAAATTTCTTCAATTTAATTTAAAGTGGTATTCAAAAGCAACATATCAGAAATATGGCACAGAACCATACAACATGCATTCGGTATTCATTCAAATACCTTAATTAGAATACATGTTACAGTCCCCACCTGCTTAAAAACAGACGACCATTATCCCTGTACCGAAGAAACCATCCATCACCTGCTGGTTGGTCAGACCCCATTTCTGCTCCACCCTTCCTGACACCTTGGACCCCCTCCAATTCGCCTACCGCCCCAATAGACCAACGGACAATGCCATAGCCCTGATGACACACACTGCCCTCTCCCACCTGGAAAAAGGAATCAACATATACGTGAGGATGCTGTTCGTGGACTACAGCTCAGTATTCAACACTATTGTGGTCACTAAGCTATGCTCAGCTCAAGACTCTCTGACTCAATTCCACCTTTTGCAATTGGATCGTGGACTTCCTGACAGGCAGACCCCAGGTGGTGAAAATGGGCAACCTGAAGATAGTTGCCATCTCCCCTCTGTGCAAGACATCTACCACACAAGATGCTCTAGGAAAACACAGAACTTCCTAAAATACTTTAGCCACCCATGGTCTATTCACACTGCTACCGTCAGGTCAACGTTACCGGTGCATCACGGCAACACACTTCCAGTCTAACAATTTTTTTTTCCACCAGACCAAAATACTTCTCAACCAACCCCATGGGTTAACAAAAACTATAAGTTGTTTATTGTATTAAAGTATAACATAATAAACTGAAAATCTAATTTCGTTAGATTAATTTTTAGCAAAAACTCCAAATTATCAATTGGTGGAACAGCGTGGTGGAACACTCTAAACAGAATTCCAAGATTTAATTTGATTCTGGGCCTAAATGTGCCCCATCTAAAAAATGGTGTTGGTGTTTTGCAATAATCTTGGGAGTACTGTGTTTTTGTGATCAAGATTGGAAGGCTTCTGCTTTACAAAAATAAACAAACGACACGTCATTCTTTGCAGCAGACTCTACACTACAATGTGGAACCGTAAGCTTATAACTTTAACCAGACAGGAGATATGAATAGAAATGTTACAGGTGACGCATAATTTAAAGACTTCTTTAATGTTGTCATTACACCATTTCCACACTCTGAGGAATTGCTGCTAGTTTATATTGTTCTGTATATATTCTATTAGTTTACATTTTAATTCTATATCATTTGTTTTGCTTTATATTTTTTACTTATACCACTGCGTAGATGACTTGTGCCTTGTCATAAGAATTTCATTGCTCAGTACAACACTGTTATTATGAGCATTTGACAATCCATTTTACAACAATTTTCAGTATTCAGTATAAGTATTGAAATTATACACTTTGTCTGGTCATTAATGGCAATCGCCTCTAATTAAATCCCTTTTGATTTCAAGTTGTAATTAAATGGATCAAATATTTCTGAGGGCCAAAAGAGATATGTAGGTTGAAAAAAGAGTGTTGCTACATACCCCCAATTCTTTCTTTATGTTTCTGCTTTCTTACTCCCATTACCTCAGACAGGCAGCGACCCATATCTGGCACGGTATCATTATGGATTTGATCAGGTCACAGCTCACTACGAAACCCATCTGAAACAGCCTTTCTGGTTGTTGGTGTGTTTTGGTCTAGGACTGACTGCATGTGTACGTTTCTGTATACTACCGGAGCTTCCATAATTGGGCTTACAGCAAAGATTCTATTGGCCTTTTTTGGTAGACTGGTGTGTATACTTTTGATGAATTAACATTGTTATGTGGTGGAATAAAACCAAAATAAAGAATTGATTAAAGAATCAGGTGTACTGTAAAATATACTGAAAATTATGTAGTTTTCTTTCTCTCAACAAATACATGCAAAAG
>JACXGK010004261.1:0-33190 GCA_016801125.1 Novumbra hubbsi | reverse complement strand
ACTGAAGGCATCCATGCTGTGGTAGTGTCTGGGACACAAGGCATGGGGGAGTCACATCCAACCCCACTGTACAACCACGGTGAATAATGTGGCCAGGCTAGTACTGTACCACGTGGCATTATGATGAGGAGGTGTATCTTTTTGCTGAGCAATTATAGGCAGCTATTCCAAATCACAAGTGAATAAATGGTGTAGAATCAAGGGGTTGGGCTTGAGAAAAAAAGAGCTACTTGTTTGGTGGCTGGATTTACTTACTGGTGACAGCTGTGCCATTCCCACTGGTGTCTTGGTTTGAACGGAAGAAAGTCAGATGTGCCTTGGTTCTTCACCTTCTGGGGGAAGCGGAGCAGTACTCTGTAGTCTATGTCCCTGGCTCTGCTGGCTGACCTGGGACAGAGTACATTGGGAAATGGAAACGATGCCCCAGTCGTTGGTTATTCGATCTGTGACAGTGCCACTGACGAAGCTGTTAGCTGTGGATTGTCTAGTTGCTTGATGAAGATAAAGATAAGTGATAAAACCTGCCAATGTGGGATTAGCGGGCCAATCAAAGTCATTAACAGAACAAAAAAAATCTAATAATCCAGGTATCTAGGTCTAGTACGTAATTCTACACCGAATACAACAAAAATCACAAAGAATTGTGTTTAAAATACTTTCTGCAAATAAAGTGTATGATGCTTATTGAGTAGAACATTGTGCATGGAAGGCATTAGGCTATTCACATTGACAACATATCACTGTAGGGTTTTTAAAAAAATTTGATACAGCACAGAAAGTCCAGTTTTAAAACGTCCTTACCTCGCCAAACAATTCTCCTCGGCTGCGCACCTTAGCGAGTACATCTGCATTCGCTGGACGTAGGCACCTGCCTGGATGGCATATGGGTCTGGAATGAGGTCTGGTAGCCCTTCGAAAACGCACAATTGCATTACCTTTATATTGCCTTTATAGACCCCAATAAGGGATGAACTGTGAACTTCAACACTAGGCCATTACTCACCATTCTGAAAATACCTGGTTCCATATACAGTGCCGGGAGCTGGTATAGGGGGACGCCGCGTGCGCACTGTCTGCGTTCTGCCTCTGGATGGGTGCATGTTGTAGAAAACGGAATTCCGGTGGTTTTTAAAACGGTTCCTAGGGTCGTCCGAGGCCATGTTCTCAACGTTACTCGAGGTCTCGCTGGACGTCTCAGCGGCGTTAGCGGCTCCTGTTACCGGAGTAGCATCCCTCCCGTTAGGGACGACATAACCTGAGTTGGAAGGTTCCATTGCTGCTAGTGGCATAACGACGGATTCTCCCGGCTCAGCACGCATCGGTAGATATTCTCCACCCGGGATCGGCACAACCTCGCCTGCCCGGATTGGAGAGGTTGGAACTCCCGAGCGAACATCCCGGTTAGAATCCTGTATAATTGGAGCTCCTCTCCTTGGTACCCCGCTCCCGGAGAACTCAGGGAGCAGCACTGGGGCCGAGGTGTTGAGTCGGTACGTGTACTCTACAGAATAGCGCCTTGCGCCAGGGGACCCCGCTACTCCCGCTTGGTATGGGACCTGAGGTTGTTGCCTGGCGCCTGACCGCCGAGTATTGGGCGCTACATACTGCCTACTGTTAGATCCCAAAGCTACAGGTCCATGATCTAAAAGGTTGTTGGTTTGGTCCCGTACATGTCCCGCGCCTAAGTTCGATTCCACTGGTCCAGATCTTCTACGAGCCACTCTGCCTCCCCGCGTTCCATGCTGCGTATGGCCGGTGCCATCACCCCTGGTGCTCACGTATACCCTTGATTGACTCATAGGGAGCGCGGGTGGGTGATACTCTGACCCGGTGCTCATTAGACTGTAAACCTGACCGTTGTTCTCCCACTGAATCCGTTGCCGCCAATGCCCCACACGCTCGCGGGGCGCCTGCTGGCCGGTAACGACATGAACCAGTCCTTGGAAGAGGTAGAAAAGTAAAACCGACCATTTCGCCATACCTGTTGATTTTAACTCACTAAAAACTCTCTAATCCCAACTAAAACATTAAACAATAGGCCTACGTATGTCACATTTATAATGCAGAAAAACGGCTGAGGTGGGTTTGGAAAAGAATATCAAGTCTGCCGCGCGCGCGATATCCGTTCCAGTGAGTACGCGGCATAGCCTGCCAATTCGTCTGCGTGCGGCACTACTGTGGGAGAGGACAGGAAGATTGGAATTCTCATCCATTTATCAGAACCGGCTAGTTTATTTACGCATGCACAGAAAGGTTCGAGAAAAAAAACGTAACTCTTTCCTCACTGTGAAGTTAAGTCACACAATGCCTATACTGTAGCTTACACAAGCCTTGAATTGACTTAGCAAACTTTACGCACTGGTGTAATTTGGGGTCATCTGAATAGCAAATTCACTTTCGTAATTTTCTTTTTTTTCAATAGAATTTTTTAACTGATGATAACCATCCAAAATCCCATACAAACCCATAATATTAAAGTAATGCACAATAGCTACGTCAAAGTTATAACTCTGTAATGAGCAAAGTAATATTATATATTAAACTGAGCCAAAATCACTTTCAAATCACATACAATTCTAAAGAATGACAGGGTGTGGACAAAAAAAACAACCTAAAATGATTTTAATATCAAGGACCTAATGAAGTGTACGGTGCTCCTTACATTATGTTATGTCATTGGCCTTTGATGCAGGTTTCTTTTTCAAATTGCAGCCCTGCAATAAACTCCAACTTCACGAGACCAGGATAAAGAGGTATTGATTCTGATTTTTGGGCAGTGAGAGCAAATATCCGGTTAATTGTCCATCTCTGCCAGCAAGTTTCGACGTGCGACCACTCTTCGTCCTGGCGGATGCAATTCTTCCATGTTCGCATATGATGCCATGACTTTTGAGATTGTTCACATTCACACATGGAATCATTTTACAGTTTTGGAAAACAATTCCCCCGCAATTCGGACACCGACTATTTGTTCTCATTTACACTTTTTTTGTTGCCTCGTGTCGCTTTGAATCCTCAAATATTCTATTTTTCATTGGCAGATATTTTTTTGCTGACACGTTCTGCTATTTGGCCATCAAATATGTGCCCGCTGCAGCTGCGTTTGTAATTATCTTTTAGTTACTATAAAGTAACAGTCCCTTTCAAAGTGGTGTCTATCTTCTGTAAATCTGCAAGGACTTCAATGTCTAAACCGTGGCCATAAACCCTGAATGGCTGCTGTACATCGTTATTTCAATAGGACAGCAAGGCCACTTGGTGGCAGTGTTTACCTCCATCTGAGTTTTATTCATCAGTCAGACAGTCTAGTTCAGGGGTGTCAAACCGGTTCCTCGGAGGGCCGTGTGTCTGCAGGTTTTTGTTTTTTTCTGTAAATTGGTTCCCAGTTCAGACCTAAACAACCAGGTGAGGGTAGACCTAACCAATTAGTGACCTAATTAATCAATCAAGTACAAGGTGACAGCGAAAACCTGCAGACACTCGGCCCTCCGTGGATCCGGTTTGACACCTGTGGTCTAGTTGTTTCGCGTAGGCCAACACCACTCTCCAGTAGTGCACGATGTATAAACTTGCATTGAAATGTTTTCACAGTGTTTTAGACCGTTAGATTTTCCAAATGGTTCTTCATAATAGGCCTAAAACGTCCAATTAAACGTGTACCAAGTGAACAACGAAATTAAAGAAATTAAATATATGAAAGGTGGTTATTTTCGCTTAACACACACTCAGGTGTAAGGATATAAACATGTGTTCATCTATTTTTCAACAGCGAGAACATAACTGCGCAGCATCATTAAATAAAAATGTATTACGCGGATTATGGTTAATGGAAAAATAAATACATTTGAAATAGAGTACGGGAAATACAAAATATATTAAGGCCGCCCATCTTACAAGCAGGTATCTCATCGGTGGAATCAAATCACTATGTAGGCTACAATGTGATATTGGACCGTTAACACACACGAGGGACCACAAAACCATGCTTGTACAACCATGTTTAAAGGGCCGTTATTTTACAGCGTAATATTTCCAACAAAATAACTGGCATAAAACAATACCTATATGTTCATATAAAGTAATCTGTCGCGCTTTTGGCTCCAACAATTGTCTCCAACATATGTGCATCACAAGGTTAACGTAGCGAAGGCTATTCAGTCACGTTACCACTCAGGTTGCACAACTCGCCCAATAGGGCAAACGCCAAATGGTCTATAATTAAACCTAGAAGTTCAAGAAGTCAGAGGACCGGAACGCAGTCGCGCCAGCGGAGCCTGTATAAAAGCCTCTGCGCTTTGCAAAAGGTTTGGCACAGATATCCCCTCTCGAGCAGGACAGATACAAAGTTTAGCCAGTAAGTATATGCTACATTGAGTCTTTACTTGTGTGTCTGAACTGAAAAAAATCGTAAACAAAAGTAATAGGCTAAACAAAGGAAAGTAAACAAATCACAACAAACTGTTGCCACAAAGGTTGAACTAATCTATTTGATTAAATAGTGTTTTTGAAAATAAAGTGATACAAATATTATCGGTTCTTTCTGGTAGTTTTCATAAACTCCTGTTAGTCAGACTTCCCCTTTTGATGCTGGCCGAATAAAAAACTAATTGTTGTACGCTTTGAATATATCTCATTCCATAAATCTAGGTACCCCAGGCTGCTCAGAATCTTTGCTTCTTGTGTGATTTAACGAAGATGGGTCTATAATGGTTTTACCACAAGAAACCCCCAAAGGAATACACCTGTTATCTTTCCCGTTACTGTGACACCAGAAGCCATATCATGAGGAGTATACATCTAAATCATAAACCCTGAAGGTATTACGGGTCACCTTCACATTACTACAGATTACATCACGGGGAGACAGAATTCAAGGTGAGACAAATGACGAAAGACTGATATATACCTGAAGAAGGACCCATTATTTAGCTTATAGCCAATAAGTCATGTTGTTGACAAAGTGTCATGATATATTATTGTTTGCACCTCCACTCCGTTTGGGGTGATTGGCAGTTCTATCACCGGCCAAGACTGCTCATATTCCGACAGATTTCTCTAGCTAAATATGATCAAATATGATGTGAATATGTGTGTCTATATGTTTTATGAGATTGAACGCCTATTGTTTTTTCTGTTTTTTAATTAGCTTCAAAACGGCCCATTAATTCTGATGTAAAAAAATAGACTGGTAGACATACTCCCGCTGTTATCCCAAATAACTCTATAAAATTGGTCATTGCGAGCTTAGGGTTCACTTGTCTATTTGAATATATTATATTCAATATATTATATTCAAATAGGCTGTTTTCTGTTGTATAAAAATCTTGGATCTGTATTGCCAAGTAAGCGACGTTGTAGCTTTGTCAGTTGGTATATACCACCATAGGAATTAATTGAGATCTGCAATATTGGAATTAAATCAAGGACACAATTCTATTTCTTAGGGGCATATTGGTTTCTTATTTTTAAAACAATTATTTTCACACATAACTTTCATATTACGCCTTATACTGTAGGTGTCGGTAATATAAAACATGTGGCAACAATAAATGTAGACATTAATACATGTATTACAAAAACTTCTAAATTTGTATTTAATTGAAGCAGTGCGATGGCTGTGCAGAGGCTTATATAGTATTGTCGTCTCAGACATAGACCTATATATTAATCATTGGTCCTATTGTAGCTATTTATTTAATAGGTACGTGATCAGACCTTCACAAAATGTTATTCCAGGCAATGAATTTTACCTCCAGTACGTTGATTGGTCACGGGATAGTACTTCTAGCGTGACATTAGCCTCACGTGGCAACTATCTCGAGGTTAAAGTCATTATACAGGTTTTTTTTCTTTACCGAAGAAGCAATGCTTTCGTTATAATCGCGTAAAGTTAATTGATAGGTTTTAATTTAATTGTATTAGTAGCACATTGATGTATATCTCTTCATGGGTTCTATGTTTCAAATAGACTAACCTATAGGAAGGTTTCAAGCACTGTAGTAGCCTAATAATACTTTTCAGCAGTAAAGAATCAATGTTTTATTCTGTTCATGATGTTTCTCTACATAGAATGCTTTCCTTGTTTCAGATGTTTTGTGTGTGTCTACGTGTGTGTGTGTGTGTCTGTTTGCACTTAGTTTACATGCCTGGTGACTAACTCCAGTCACGTTAGTGAAGCTGAATACCATCATATTAGCTGTCAGAAGCCAGACTGGGTTTCTGAGAGTCATACGAACATCCATATGCCCAAGATCAGGTTCTAAAGAAACGGCCAACTCATAACTCAGCACCTTACTTAATGTCCTTTAACCTTTTTTAGGCTTGATGATCTAAATGCACAGTGACAAATTAACCTAAACTCTTATCAAATGTACCTGCATGTAACCAAAGTCCACAAACGTCACAATAGGAGCTGACAGTTGGACACATTAGTACTGAGGCGCATTGTGTATTGGGGAGTGTCCAGCGAATGACGTCCGGAGACCTCATGTCCAACGTTTCCTCTCGCACTTTGCATTGTGGAGACATTGTGTTATAATGTACTATTACGACATAACCACTGGCTTCACATTGAACTCCTATTTGGAGTTAGGGATTTGGGCAGGGACCATGTGACTGACCGGACAGAATGGAGGGTTGGGCGTTCCTTGAGGGAGGCGCTCCTCCTTACAAACCAAATATGGAAGAACATGCTTTCTTCTTTGGTTATTTCGTGGTTACCAAGAAGCAGCTGTGTGACGTGGGAGAGCAAGGGCCACATTGCATCTTTCCCCTAATGCATCTGTCGCTGCCGAGCCTGAGAGCCTGATTGGCTGGTTAGTGAAAGGGTTGTGTGATAGGCAGGGCACCCGGGGTCCCTATCTGTACATGGTCTAATAATACTCCCCAAACATCCCTAGCATCTGACCTAAAAATATTTTCTCTGTCTCTTATTCTCTCTCTCTCTTTGTCTCTCTTTCTCTCTCACACACTCACACGTCTGACTTATCTTTACAAATAGGGGGATCAACACTGATTCACCGAAATAATGCGATTTTTACCAATCCTCATCCCAACCCCCCAAAACACAATCTTAACTTTAAACCTAAACATTTCAAATTAGGAACTAACTCCTAATGCTCCAAATTTCAAAAACCGGGACTAACTTCTAATGCCTAACTCGTCCCCCATCCCCAGTTGTAATGTTCGCCGTAAGCCTGAAAACGGACACAGGGAACCTCTCCTGTTAATGGTATTTTCCTGATTCAACCAGCATTAATGGTAAATATTGATCATTGTGAAACCTGTTAACTCACACACCCACAGCAGACCCAAGGTTCCACCTGCCGTCCCCATAGCTTCAGCTTGTCCTGCCCAGGCACCCCATTAGCCCAGGCCACTGGACACCACACATGTTGGAACATCGCTGTGTTGCTTCATCACACTGCGGTGGAGACATTAAAATACCCGCTAGGCTGTAACTACCGTCACCATGGAACAAACGCCAGACACCTTTCTTAGAAGGAAGGAAGCTTATAAGAGTCACTTTTATCCTGAATGTTTCTTAGGCATTCAGTAGCCAATCATGCTGTTGCGACACTGGCCTCACCCACAACGCACGTGTTTTTCCAATATCAAGCTCCCAATTAACCGAACCAACCCACCCGAGGGAACAGCCAGCGTGTCCGTTTGGTAGGTTGCTACCTAAAAGGTCATTTTATAATGGGAGCAGGACAAAGTACATGTGAAAGAAAGAGCATGTTGTTAGACTCTGATTGATGAAACACATTAAACCACTGGTTTGTTTTCAGTGTCTCCAATGTCATTTCTTACATAGGATATTGCTGAGTGTCTGACACAGTAAGACATTGTTTGTTGTCAATGATTAAACTTTACACACATCTTTTTGGGAGAACCATTTATTAAGGGTTCACTTGAATAATGCTTTTCACAAATTCCCACACTTCACACTACATTTAATGTCCTTTATGTCCATATCATTATATAGACAGGTGCTATGGAATTATAGAGTAGTATCTACTATATTATATTACGGCTAATTTCTTTGTAATTGTTTGTGGAGTTTATAGTCCACTATTCTATATACGTCAGAAAATGTAGGTTTAATCAGTGTCAACATGGTATGGATGATAATGTATAATGTAAAAATGATTGGAATAAAGCAGTTTGAACCTTAGAATAAGCACAGAACACAGTGGATGGATTAATAGGTCATTTTAAGAAGCAGACACAAATCCTTTTTTCCAGTGAGGAGGGATATTTAAAAAACAGAATTAATGAGTTAACTAGCTGATTGTGTTAAGATGAGCTTTGAATGTGCTCATAAAAACACATTATAGTTTATATTTTCAAATGAACCAAAAAATCTGTAGTTTTCATTTATTTGAAGTTTTCCAAAGTTGTCTTGAAACTCATTGATGGGGCTTTCTAGTAAATCCTCCCGTTCTTCATGTGTTTTAAAACTCTGCAGTCCAGTTTGTTCGAATGCAGTTCTTCTTAGATAAGGTTTCATATGATTATATAAAATACAGCGCTTCTCTGCCTTTATGATTTGAAATAAATTATGCCTTGAACTATTTACAGATGTGTTTTCCTTCTGGGCAGACATAGGCTACAGCTGTTGCACTATGATCACAATATTATTATTTACAGGTTTATACACAAATCTTCAGACTCCCCGGTCCTGCTGTGGAAAGAAGTAAAAAAAACTATTAACATACAATTGTGGTGATAAAAACATCCACACACTATACACTGAATATAACTTACATACTTAAAATATACCTCAAGGAAACAACAGAAGTTAATAATTAAATTATTATAGAAATAATCCAAAAGGCTAATTATTGCTGCAGTACTATTACGCTATAGCAGGGGTCTTCAAATCTGGACCTCAAAGCCAATTTTACTCAATTTCTTCATTGCAACCTTCTAATTAGAGACTGATTTAGACCTGAGATACCAGTTTGGGGGCAATTAATGATGAGGTAGGACCAAAAACCAGCCAGGCTCCGGACCCAGTAGGGTAGGACCACTGAGCTATAGCAAAGTAACTCAGACACATTGTGCAGATATTTACCTATAAGTGGTTCAGCAGGTTGTTGTGTATGCTCTCATACACCTGGTTATAGATCTCCTCTTTAGATTTCAGGCCGTCAAGGTATTCTGAGGGGCAACATTTGTAAAAGTTGGTCAAGTATTATGCGTTAAACTAGGAATAGATATTTTATTGACACAGCGTACCGAATACGCTGCAGATCTCGAGAGTTCTAGTTTAAGCACCTATACAATTGCAGTTGTTCTCCATCTCCTTCCTGTGTTTTAGGTACATAGGCCAGACGTGACCTTCAAACAGACCAGGGGGGTCTGGGACTGTGTAGTTCCTTGTACTTCTTCTCTTCCTGCACTCCTCCTTTGGAATGGCGATGTAATAGCGCTGGTCGTAGACGTCAAGGATAGGCCTACAGGATGACAGAAACAAACTCTGGTCAGAATACAGTTTTTGTTTTTAAAGAAGACCCTCCATTTAAGTTAGTAAATATAGTAAGTGTTGTTTGTAGCGCGAGGAGATGAACTTCAATGTCCTTGAATTTAAACGTGTTAAGATAGTCTTAAGGGACTATACTGGGTGAATGGCTATGTCTCGCGTTAAGGCTTTTGACACATGTCTAAATGTATATATTTTGTAGGAAATGCCCATACTGGTAGTTGTATAGCAGGAACCCTTCCACAATGAGGATGTGGGTGCTGTTTCCAGGGTCCAGTTGCTCTGCTCTGGGCGTGACGCTGACTCCATGGGAGCGGGCGAACTTAACTGGGTTCTCCTGCCATCCCTTTATAGTGTTACCCATGGCCTCCATGTCCAGGGATGTGATCACTGCAGAACATGGAACAGACAGGAAAGCACACGTTACCACCAGAGCACCACACTACAGCCGGGGTACCTCAGAAACACACCAGTCAGTTCTAGTGAACGACGTGGCCTTCACAGAATTCTTAATAATACGTGTAAATTAGGTTCTCGTTTAAGTTGCAGAATTACTTTGGAAAATGTCAATTAAAGGTAAAGAGTACATTACTCATTGGGTTTGTTTTCATTCCTACAGCGAATCCAACTCTTACCATCCCATTGTCTAAAGCCGTCCTCCCCGACTTCTATCTGATCGGGTTTCTGAAATAACAGTAACCAAGAAAACATTGCTGCAAACTCAGGGTGATAAGAAAACGTTGTAACCAGTCAGGGCTGATCACACCCGGACATGAGCTAAACTATCAACCACTTTGTGTCCTGATCATTGTCAGGGTCACGACTAAAGTTGACCTGCACCCTCATCTTACCCTAGATAAGGGTTGGGATTGGCTATATGGAAATTACAATGGAAAACTCCATTAGAATGCTAAACTCCAACTGTAAGTGCTGAATTGAAGTGGAACCGATTCCACCCATGTTGCTGACACGTGGGGGCGGGGTCATAAGTCATCTCCACGCTACTGGAGAAGGTGTCATTGAGTCATGGACAAACTTATATAGATCGTTATACGTCATACATACTCAAATAAATCCTTATTGGTGAGTCAATACATTTTAAAGCTAAATTCATGTAAATTATGTCGGTGCACTAAAGTGCTGTTCCACCACTGGCAGGAATTAGCTCAAAATTAATAAATGAAATGGGAACACTAAAAAATGTAATTGGTTGTCCAACTTTCATAAAATATGTTTTCAGGTGACAGTATCAATAACTGAAGTGTCACCAGTATGCGTCCCAAGCACCTAAGTGTTCAAGGGCAAATTGGCTTTGTTTGTAATAGGGCTATACTGCATTTAGGTCAGAAAAACAGACATCAAAATAAATATTGACGAATTAAGTTTTAAAGATTTTGCCCAGAAGCACTGCATGCTTTCTAGGTCTTGAGTAATGAAATATAATGAATGCAGAGAGGCCTACCTTGAAGAAGTCATCCTGATGTATTACACAACAGTTGGGTAGTGCCTGCATCAGTCTATTTGTAAGAGTGGTTTTCCCACCGTTTGTCACACTGGTGAGAATAAGGTCAATTTTATTTCATGTTCGGGCACAGAAATATGTTTTTTTTTAATTCATTTAAAACTCATTTTATAACAAATAGTAAAACATTAAAAATAAAAATAAAAACATGTTATGGTTTTTATATATGTTAGCTATGACTTACCCGCCAATGCCTATGATTAACTTCATGATGTTGTCTTGGTCTGAATGAGTAGCACGTTGGTGTTATCTGAAGGAAAGGAACCCCAATAAACAAACTCCCTATCAGAAGATAAATATTTTCCTTCCCTTTATTTTCTTTCCCTAACTAACAGAATGTTCCCTCCTTTTACTACTTCATTGATAGACTATCTCTTACCGGCATATAAAGGATTCAGCACGTGTCACCTTTTCATGTCACACCTCGTGGTATTATACCATCCAATCACTGGCTCTTTCTGCGGCCAATAGGCTTCGGCGGTACTCCTGGACATTTCCCAACTGCGCATGTACCTGATTTGCATAATGTTCCAAGCTCCAATTTTCCACCTGTTGTTGGAACTCAGTATGCCGTAACATTCTCTCACACACACATACGCACAGAAAACCCAGACTAGCTACTTGCACAGCATGTCAAATCGTTCTCACCCGACACCAGAGCTCAACCAGCACCCATAGGTTTCTAGTAGATAACAGAAAAAATTGCTCAGGACAATGAACCTTTTTTCCTGGGACGTCCCCATGGTGAAATGAATAGGACAGTAATGTACCCTAATGTTTGAGACCATGATATTAGACACAATTTATATATTTTGTAATCTGATGTTTTCTTAAACAGTGTCATAATATTAAATCAAATTACTTTGACCAATTCAAGATTACATTCACATTGAATTGTTTTTATTGTTGTGTCCAAAGGAATCACGTGCTGTATTTTCAATATTCTACCTATCGACATAAGTGTGAGGACTCCTTCTGATCAGGAAAATGACAAAATACACATCAGACACACATCAAAACACCCGGTGCAACCATGTACCGTGTGTCGTGGGTTTTACCTGCAGCCGCTATACAAGAAGCAGGTACCCTAAGGAAAGGTGTGTGAGAGGCTGAGAAGACAATCATTTACAGATGCAGAGGTTGTTAGGCTGCAGTGACTAGCAGGCAGGTTCATATCCTTATGCAGAGATTAAATGCATCTGTGCATTCAAATGTAATGGTTCATAGTAGACCCAGATTAAAATGTTTACTAGGGTTTTCGACTAATTTAAAAGGTGTTCATGAACGCTCATATTCATTTAGTGTCAGGTTTATCAACGCGCAAGGCAAACTAAATCCTGCACTATGACCCACATGAGGAAACCAGAAGAAACCAATTAATTATATTTTGTCTACCCGGGGGCTGCTATCAATTGCAAACATAGTTGGGAGGGTAAAAGTGTCCATGCTTCAACAACTGGCGGGGTGGGGAAAACCAGCAGGTCTATGTTTAGCGGCGTTGGGCTGGTATGGACCGGTGTGTGGGTGGATCTCACTCAGCCTGGGAGTTCCGCGTCACGCATCGTCTTAATGCCACCAAAGCTTTGTTGGAAGTCAAGTGTGGTGGCATGGCATCTACCCAGGAGACCTTGTGGCCTCCAGTCGCTCCACTTCCCGCCCGTGCAGGGATCGGTCTGTTCGAACTAGAGAGAATGTCCCGTCAACTCTAAATCCCTTGCTTTTAAGCCATAAACGGGTGTACGTAGTGCTCATGGAGTTTGGACTATCTTGAATATGTCTGGCTTATTACCCCCGGTGGATAGGTTTGCCGTATTTACCTAAATGGAAATCATCTGGATTTCTCACAAAGGTGCTCAACCAGTAAACACTGTATATCGTTTTTATGACGCATTGAGTTGTTGAGAAGATGAAACAGAGAAGCCGGGCCGTGTTGCAGAGAAAGTGTTGCAGGCTAAGTTGACTTGCTGTTGCAGTGCTACGTTAAGTAAAAACCTTATCAGTGAATTGTTCTGGTTTGTTAGGCCAGTGGACTTTGGTTTGTGGCGGATCGGATAACATGGAAGTCTCACGTCTCTGATTTCTATGTGACATCTGACGTGATAACCGGCGGATACCCCAAATGGCACACTGTCCCCCACGTAGTGCCCTACTTCAGACAAGAGCCCTATAGGGCCTGTTCAAATGTGTTGTACTAGAGATCAGTAGTGAGTTGTGGTAATAGGAGTTGATTAATGACACAAATACTCCAAACCCTAAACCAGCGCTTGACAAGACGGTTCCTGGAGCGGCTCACACATGGTGTCACTTTGGCTTAACTAGGTACGAAAGATGGGCATTCCCATTCTAGGTATGAGAGCTGTGCATTCCCAGTCTTATGGTAAATATGTGTTTACCTTATCTGTGAATAACCCTGTTTGTACTTAAAAACGAAGGAAAAATTTTAGCCGGCCCTAACCGGTGTGATGTAAAACAGAGATGTAAAACAGAGATCTCAGATTTCATGACCTTGAGAGAAAATGACAAGGAAGGAAATATTTGTATGTCAATCAAAACAATATTTGAATGAATTAAATTAAATAAGAGTGTCCAATTTGTTCACATATGTCATCAACTTGGCTGAATAAGAAAAAAAAATTCTTACAACCCACATAAAAAGATATCTTTCTCACATCGATATCCTAATGAGCATTGGTATCCTGTTTGACAAAGTGACTGCCTAATCCAATTTTATTACTGGATTGTCTTTGATGTCAGTTTATTCAGCGTCAATACAACCACATGCCTTCATGAACTGTGTACGTGCAAGAGATACACCACAATGTTCTCATAAATAAAAGTAATAAAAGTTCTCTGTTTTCAGCTGCCGTGCAATAGGAACTTCAAAGATCCTGATAAATCTGCAGTGCAAATGTATTGCAAGGACAAAAATTATTGAAACAATATCTTTTATTAATATTTCACATCCTACATATGTAACGTTTAAACTAAGAAACTATCATACAGCTTTTTACGTAGCCTGGATACCAAGCTGTTTGTGTTCTTGTTCCATTCCTTGCCACTGAAAACATACAAACCTGATAAGGACTAGAATAACATGAGGAACAGACTGGCAACCCAGCTTGTTATAAATCACAGATGAGGATAAGGAAAACTGTAACCAGCATGGTCACATTTCCTATAACCTTGTGAAAACAGAAAACTAGACAAACAAGTAGCAGAGAATGCAACACATATTTCGTTTAAATAGTTAGTTACAGTAATAAGAGGGTTGGACTCAACTTTCACACAGTTCATGTGGTCAACCCAGACGCTGAAGTGTTTGTTGCGCAGAAAACATTTTTAATTAGTTGACCATAACACCAAAATTCTTATAACTATGTACATTTGAATGTTGTCCAAACACCTGTCTGTCACTCATATACAGTATATTAAGGAAGTTCCTGTATAAGAAGAAACTAACCCATTTCCTAGAATTGATTGGGTTAGGTTTAGGGTTAGGGTTATTGATCTGAGGGAGATCTGAACGACTACATATGCAGCTACGTTATTAAGTGGAAACTCACTTGAGGTCTAGAGGCGTTCAGTGAGGATTTTTGTTCTGCTTAGGAAGTTACAATGACCTTGCAAAAAGTGTGGTATAAAGTAACTCCAAGCTATTAAGAAACAGGGCCCTAGTGTGGTTCTCAGTAGCTAACAACAGGACTTGGTAGCATTTGGTTGAGGTCAGCAGTCAGTGGAATAAGGTGTGCAGGCTGACATGAAAAAGGCAGTCCACTATGTGCCCAGTATTCCTTCATGACATAGACTCCTCAAGTCCTTTTAATTCAGACAAATATGATTTCAGTCTGTATTGATAGAGCACATGACAAGCCCAGCAGAGAGTAGATTATTATTTTGCCTAGATTAAATAATCATTAACATCATCATTAGAATCTAACCACCACCATTCTCCTCCTCTTACCTTCTCCTCCTCCATCACTACCTCCTCCATCACTATTACCACCACCACCACCAATTCCATCCTTACCTTCACCTCAGCCCCATTCATCTCCTTCATCACCACCTCCTCCATCACTACCACCTTCACCACCACCACCTCCATCAGCACCTTCACCTCAACCACATACATCTCCTCTGTCACCTTCACCATTTGTATGCTGGCATGTTCTACTTTATAATTGGTGTTTTATGGTATTCAGGCCCAACTTAATTCTTAATTATTTCTTTCAACCGAGGTATGCTTCCGTGAGGTATGCCAACACTAGACACACTTCAGATTATTTATTTAGTTTTCCCTCAGCCCCTGTGGGAAACAACACGTGTCCAGAAAACGTTCCATTCCCTGGATGTCTGACACACTGGTCCCAGTCCCCAGGACACATTGGTGGGTGGGGACATTGAAGGGGGGGGGGGGCGTGGCGCAATGTGGATACTTCTTTAGTATCAACATGTGGTCTGGAGTTGTGCTTTGCATGTGGTCTAACCCGCTTTGCTATGTTTGCAAGTAAGTAAAAATAGCATGGAGCGGTGGGGAGACAGCTACGCCTAAAGAGAGGAGCAGATGTGGTTTATGTAACAGTTAAGTCTCTACCTTAATGTCAAGACTGTGGGCAAGTGTATGGACTGAATATAGTGGCTGGAATATACTGCCCTTAAATGTGCTCTCCCAGAGAATGTTGGGACACAGAATTGTCATGCTGTTTTACAAAAAGAAATCATCATCCCAGCTGTCGAGGTGGTTAAAACCACATCACAACCAGTCTACACACTGTACACAACCAGTCTACACACTGTACACAACCAGTCTACACACTGTACACAACCAGTCTACACACTGTTCACAACCAGTCTACACACTGTTCACAACCAGTCTGCACACTGTACACAACCAGTCTACACACTGTACACAACCAGTCTACACACTGTTCACAACCACTATTCACTGTCCTCTGTAGCAGTTCAGCTCCCAACTCCGGACCCCAACGTACCCCGAAGGGAGGGGCTGTCTGTGCTCTTGTCCCCCTCCACGGACCACGTCTCCTTAGCCTTTCCCCCCCGCGGCCCTGTCGTACAAGGACAATACAACCCAAAGACGCCTGTCAAGTAGGAACTGATTTCCCTGGGCGGTCAACGTGGTCCCGAGACAGCGGTCTCACCTCTCCGCGGGGGTGGCGCACATGTCGTGGCGCTGCTCTTTCTCCGGCCTGGTGTGACCAAAGAGAAGGTAACCTTGAGAGGCGTCCACGGGACTCACAACCCCCAACACCGGGTCGCGGTGGCACGCCTTGTTCCACGCCCTGTTCCCCGCCCGCGCTCGTGACACGTTCCTTACCGTCGTTTTTGTGCCGCCGTCTTCTCGTCGTCGTATCTAGAATAAAGAAGACAGTGTGGTTATGACTGTTATAATATATTCATACTGTACATGCAGGCCACAGGGCACAAGGGGTCGTGGGTGCCAAAATAGCATTGTGGGTAAAAAGTGTTCAGAATCAGGCTGAATGTAGAAAGGCAGCCACATAAGCCTACATGCGTGTATACCTACTGCAACATTCACCGGACATATACAGTAGAGTAACACGCAGTGACCTTAGGTAAGCAATACATGTTCTAACCCACCGCTTTACGGTCAGGCCATCTGAGCAGGCACCTCATTTGTGCCCCCTGGTGTCTGTGGGGACTTACTGCAGGACACAGTCCGGGATCTGTATGTGGTCCATGGGGATCAACTGGCTCAGCTCATTCAAGGCGTGGACATAACGGATCTTGCCCAGGAACTTCACACTGAGGGTTAAAGAGGGAAAGATGGATAGTTACTTGCTCGTGTCAACGACAGGTTGCAACCAACATACACCGTTCTCTCTGTCTCGTTCTTCAGGTCCCCATGTCAGCAAAGACAGGATGACACTGAATCCCAAGGCTTCCCTTCCAAAGCCACCCCCTTGTGCAAATATGGAGTGAGAGGGATGTGGGGGAGGAGGAGGAGGGCAGGTCTTGCCTGATGAAGGGTCTGGAGATGGCCAGGACGGTACGGATGAACCAGGAGGGGTGAGCAATCACCAGCCACTTCAGATTCTTCTTCAATCTGCGGAGGACAGGAAACATGATTTGCGGTGGTTGTTTCCCGCGCAGCCCCGCTTAACGCGCCACGAAACGTGACATAACCACTTGCACGTGCATTCTTCAAACCCGCTGTAACATGTAAAGGTGTACCCCGTCAGTTAGTCTACCTCCTGTCAATCATGTGGTAGCACCTCTTCAGCCAGCTGATCCCAGGCCTCCTCCTGCGGGGCGTGGCTCCGTTCAGATAGATGATCATGTAGTCCTCAGCCACTAATGACTCCAGGCTGCTGATCACGTAGCTGGGGAGACAACGCCAGCCTTATTCAAGCCACAGACACAGTTACACAACGCCAGGACCATGCTCGGCCAGAACAACAGCCTCTGAAAGAGATTACATCATCCACTATGACTGATTTTAGAAATGCTTTGGTAGAGTATTTTTGTCATATTTATGCTTTGGCCACATATATGAGTATTTAAGGTGAGATGTGTCTTAACAGTGGGATGTTATTTAACATTGAGATGTGTTTTAACAGTGGATTATGTTTTAACATTGAGATGTGTTTTAACAGTGGAGATGTGATTTAATTGTGAGATGCGTTTCAACAGAAAGATTTGTTTCAACAGTGAGATGTGTTTCAACAGTGAGATTTGTTTCAACAGTTAGATGTGTTTCAACAGTGAGATTTGTTTCCACAGCGAGATGTGATTCCATGGCGAGATGTGTTTTAACCGTAAGATGTGTTTCACCAAGTGAGACGTGTTTCACTAAGTGAGACGTGTTTTACCAGTGAGACGTGTTTCACCAGTGAGACGTGTTTCACCAAGTAAGACGTGTTTCACCAGTGAGACGTGTTTCAACAGTGAGACGTGGTTCACCAAGTGAGACGTGTTTCACCAATGAGACGTGTTTCACCAAGTGAGACGTGGTTCACCAAGTGAGACGTGTTTCAGCAGTGAGACGTGTTTCAGCAGTGAGACGTGGTTCAGCAATGAGACGTGTTTCAGCAGTGAGACGTGGTTCAGCAATGAGACGTGTTTCAGCAGTGAGACGTGGTTCAGCAATGAGACGTGTTTCAGCAGTGAGACGTGTTTCAGCAGTGAGACGTGTTTCAGCAGTGAGACGTGTTTCAGCAGTGAGATGTGTTTCAGCAGTGAGACGTGTCTAGGAGATCGGTGTGGGTGTTCTTACAAAAAGAGGTTCTCCATGATATAAGTGTAGTCCTCACAGCTGCTTTCGGGCAAACAACAGGCAGCAAACACTATGATGGCATTCAGACCCTCACCATAGTAACCTGAGAGACGGGGATAACAGAGAGAAGGAGAAGGTGAAGGGAGAGGAAGAGATATGAACAACATGACAGTTCAGAACTTAAGAAAACCCACACATCCTGTCACTAACCTCCATGTGTCACCACCCTCAGGTATGGCCTGATGACAGCCATGTCAATTCTCTGCTCCTGGTCTTCAATGATGACAGTCCTCCACAACTTCCCAGCCTTCTGCTCCTCTGTCTGACTTCCTGACAGACCCGCGGAATTGGCTATAGGAGTGTCATCTGTAAATAACCACGCATGTCATTTCATGTGCTTCCGTGAACTGTATGTTCTATATACTTTGCTGTCGAGGATAAGAGGTAACTTGATGCATTTTAATAACAAGGTGTGTCAGCACCTTGTTATTAAAATGTCAGTCAGCAAAAATGATCTTCAGTCTACTCAGAATATACAACCTATACGATAGCTCACTTTCTTTCACTGAAATGAACGCATCTTAATTTACTTCAGAAGCGCTGAGTCTGTTTGCCTGGATTGTTTCCTGTCTCTGAGCCATACAAACAGTTGTTATACAAAGAATTCCTATGGGTACGTTACACGCCTGTGCCCCACCCAACCCCATTACCAGGTGTTCCCCGACCCATAACCCCCCGTCTGACCTTCCCACTCCAGCTCGTTGCCATTGGCGAAGAACTCCAGGGAGTCATTGTCGTTGGGTGTGTCCATATCGTCCACGTTGACGTCCTGGTCAGGGGTACCCAGGAAGTCATCTGACAGGATGGAACTTTCGCTCTGGTCCAGGGATACATTCATGTCTGGGACCAGTAGTTTATGTCTCACAGGCATTCCGGAGGAATCAGCCAGGACCCCCGGAGTGTTGGGGGGATCTAGGAAAGGATCAAACCCTCACTTCTATTCTATACTGGATTTTGGACGTATTTTTGGATGACATTTTTTTTCTGAAAGGGTTTTCAAAAACATTATTGTCCAATTTGGGGGATATGTTCCACTTACCAGTTCTAATATCTGCGAGCCCGCTCTCCTCAATTTCTCCATCTTCTGGTAGAGGCCTGTGAGGGCACAGAGGTTTGCCAGGAGAATCGAATAATTATCTTTTCAAATCACTGTTACGTGTTGTAATTCTATGCCAAGTTCAGATATTGTGGTGCTGCTATTCATGTTCTCTGCTGATAGAACAGCCGACGATCTCATTAGAGTTGTTATAATACATCTCCACACACCCCAGGCCTAAGAATAATAATAAGAAGCTTGTATTCCGTGAAACTGGACCCACATTCGCATGTCTTACTTTATTTAACAGTTTTAAAAAATGATTTGAGCTTTTCTTATTTAAAAGGTAATGTTTTAGGTAGTACATCCCTATGTGTGCCTGGTTCCATTATGTTGTGTTCAAAGGATATTAGTCATGCAAAACTAAAAATAAAACATGACATTTGTTTACACAGTAACACCCTGAGGTAAATAAATGATGTCATCTGATTATGTATGTATGTGTATAAACACCTGCTTCCTGTTGTTTTCTGCTGTTCCGTTACAAGACATTTTTCGTGCATATATGCATCATTATATAACAAATTAAGACAGTCTTCTTTTATAGTACAACTAGTTTTTCTGAGAATCAGAACCTGTGACATTGAAAACTGAAACTGAATGTGTCAATTGAGGTACATTTATTCATAATGAATTATGAATGTTACATAAACCAAATCAGATTTTTCTTCCACAGACGAAGGGGATTTTGGGGAGCAGCGGGATTTAAATCTTGAATTTGAACGTTTACATGAAGACTTCAAAGATGACCTATTTCAAAAAATACTATTTGCTTTTTTGGCAAAATTATATTGTCTGTTCAACATTTCCTTTTTGCATGTTTAACTGCAGAGTGTTTTTGGTGGGTTCTGATTGAAGTCACCTGGGGGGATTTGTCATTGATGACAATGACTTTTTACTAATGTTCTGGCTGACAACATCTTCAGTCCGATTTCTCCTGTTCCTGAACGAGGGGTTCCAATAGCAGGAGGAGATGTCAAAGCTAGTGTCCTTCATTTGAACAATAACAAACCATTCGTGTTTTATAACAAAAACCCCCAGAGAAATGGTTATGGATAAACGTAATGTAACCATTATCTTTTTCATAGACCAGGGCATGGCTGGAACACTATACGTGTGTGTGCTTGCATTAAATGTAATGTCTTAGCTTATTTAAAAGGTAGAGAATCTGCCTTGACTTTATGTGGGGTCAGCATTTTCATAAAGTATATGTTTTATTGTCTAGAATTGTCCCCAGGTATAAAATGAGAGACTTCCTCCATGTCCTGTCCTTTTGTTGTAAGATCACCAGAGAAAAGGGTTTCCGCTGGTACCCAGCTTACAACACCTCCAAGGCACAGCTCCTTTTTTATTATAATGGAGATCAAGGAAGCTGTTTTGAAACCAAGTCACAAGGCATTGAATGAATTGGGAGTTAAGTTGGGCTTGCCTAACAGGCAGCAAGTGAATCATCCTTGGTATGTTTAGAGTGAGATCTTTGTTGCTGCCAGCCTTATCATTATGAATAGGAACGTTTATAAGAGGAATCTTATTTTGGCTTTTATATTATCTACGTAAGGGATGTTTTATTATTCAAACAATTCAAATTAACATATGAATATAAAGATACTGGGCATGTCTTGAACCAGGTACCTACAGTTATGTTGCCTCGTCCAAATTGAGGTGTTTGTGCAGTTGTTCCTGAAACATGGTTATTGATTATCTTATTTCTACTTCACGAAATGCCACGGTAACCTGGATATTCTTCCTCCAGTCATACATGGATGTGACTAATTCGATACTCTTCATTCTTAATTCCCTATATTTCTGAGTTACCTGGGAAAGTCTTCGTCCTGCCACTCATCCTTGACCTCCATGTTGTCCATGCCGGCTATAACGTCAGATATGACCTCTGCCGTGCACATCGTCCAACCAGGAGACACCACCGGCACGGGCGCTAACAGAAACACTCACTGGCAGAGAAGCACATAACAAACAGCCTGTTCACTCAAACATTCTTCAAGTCGCTAACAGAAGGACACAGAGAGGCGTTTGCTTCCAACCATGGTTCTATCTGGACCCACTGTCAGCCAGAGAGAGAGAAACAAGGTTCCCACGAGGGCTGGATTCCCTCTGAGACCTTCCAGACAACTTCGGGGTTGTGTGCAAAGAAGCTACCCACTACCTTATCCAACCACATTCAGTCATGTTACCATCTTCTTATATCATGTCAGGTCTGCTGCTAGGCCGGGAGCTCCTGGTCATATGAAGCACAACATAGGAATAGGCTTCTGTTTGGGATGTAGCCTACGGTAACCACACGTCAGTGCCACAAGATGCATCACCATCTCTAATCTGTATTTTGGATGGATTCATCTACCTGAAGCCTGATTTCACACAAGAGACGTGCCTAAATGGGATAGATAGGGAAAGTTATAACAGTGTAGTGTGTCTGCATGTATTGCAGTTGTACTGAGTATGACATTTTTGTTTTATATTAGAATAAGATTAGCCAAATATTAATCTAAAACTAATATATTTCCCTAATAATCCAGTTAACTGAGGAAATATTGTGGTGTTGTAGGCCGCAAGCTGGTTAGCTTCTCTTATGTAATATAATGCTAGACTGAATGTAATAGACAATTGGTTAGCTTCTCTTATGTAATATAATGCTAGACTTCATGTAATAGACAACTGGTTAGCTTCTCTTATGTTATATAATGCTAGACTGGATATAATAGACAACTGGTTAGCTTCTCTTATGTTATATCATGCTAGACTGGATGTAATAGACAACTGGTTGTTATTTTAGTTTGCATGAGATGCAATTCAATTTGGTGCCCCACCTCGCTGTATATTGATTGGCTGATTCAACAATGACAAATCCTTAACTCGCTAAGGACATTCCCATAGAATGAAATGGTCACTCCCACAGAGGCCAACATTTCATTGTGTTTGTATAATCACCCAGTAGACATGGAGTATAAGGTCTGTGTGTGTGTGTCCTGGGTCTCTCAGCAGTGATGTCATTACTTCAGTGCCCCAGCAGGAGCAGGAATGGCCTGCAGCATATATGAACATGCAGACTCAGAGGCACATGTTGACTGCTAGAGGATTTACATGTTCTGCAACCCAAATTGGACCCTGCTTCCCCGGTAGTGCACTAATTCTCACATATTGGACCCATGCTGCATGAATCAAAGGTAGTGAACTATATAAAGAATATGGTACCATTTGGGTTATACATTTAATTCCAGATGGTGCAGAATAATTGAATAGCTCTCTCAAACACACACACCCACACACAGACCTGACACACAGACACACACACACACACACTATCGCTCACATGCTATCTACACTTTCTCCTGATTAGACACACTCAAACACCCTGTTTTAGTCATCTGCAGCCATTGGCTCATTGACGAAGAGAAGAAATGTTGGGATGTCCGATTAGGAGAAACTCACAAAAGAAAAGATTGCTTGTGTATTTCAATGATGCAGACACCCTCAATAGAGACATTGATAATATTATTAGCCGCAGTCACCAGCCAGGCCATGGGAATGCATTCTGGGAAAGGTTCATGGCATCTAAACGATGCACACAATGATCTGTGTAACCACCACGGCTTTTGGAGATGTGCTGGCTTACTTCTGGAAACACACAGGCTGCTTTGTCTCTGTCCCAAATCACAACACGCTCCCTGCATAGTGAACTACTTTAGACCAGAGTCCTGAGGGAGATGGAGAGAGGGAGGCTGGTATGTGGGACCAGTGGGAGGGCGGATGACGTGGTATTATCCCCCGGAGGACTGTACCTCATAATTCACGTCAACGATCCTCATACCAGTTGTTGAAAAGAGAAATACATTTTCTCTGTAATTTAATCCAGATTAGCTTCATGTAATGAACAATGAAAGGTCATCTGATCGATGGGGAATGGGTTCAGGGCCACACTCTGTGCTCAAAACACAGAACAGCAACATATAATTTAGAAAACCATGGAGTTTAGAATACTCACATTCAAAATACATCAGTGTTTCCAAAACAGTTGGCACACTGTGTAAAACGTAAGTAAAAACTGAATGCAATGATTTGCACATCTTTTAATCCCGATATTGAATAGACAATATTACCAAGACAACATATCAAATGAAACAGAGAAATGTGATGGTTTTTGGAAAAATATATGCCCTATGGAGTCATGCGGTTGAATGTGGTTGGCAAGACCTACCCTGAAAAGGACATCTGGATGACAATACTGGATGATAATATGTTCTGCCAAAATCTATACATACTGTTCAGCATTAACGGTGCCTTCACAGAAGCACAAGTCACTCATACCATGTTCACGAAATGCACCCCCATACCATCACGGATGCTGGACTTTGCACTCTGCGCTGATAACAACCCGAATGGTCCCTCTCCTCTTTAGCCCGTAGGACAATGCAACCATGATATTCAATAGGAATGCCACATTTTGATTTGTCAGACCACAGGACAGTTCCACTTCGCCTTGGTCCATCTGAAATTAGCTTTCTGAAGTGTTCTTGAACCATTGCTGTGATGTCCACTACCGAATCGTGTCTGTTTTTAATGCAGGGCCCTCTGAGGGCTAGAAGATCACGGCCATCCAGTGTGGGGTTTTAGCCTTGTCCCTTGCGTACAGGGATTCCTCCGGACTCTTCAGAATATTTTAATGATATTGTGTATCATGGATGATGAGATCCCCAAACTCTTTGCAATTTCACATTGTGATATGTTGTTCTTGAATTGTGGCACTATTTGCCCACACAGTCTTTCACAGCATCACTCTGGGATGCACTTTTTCTACCCAATCATGTTACTGACCTGTTTCAAATGAATCTAATTATTAGTGAGATGTACCAACAGGTTTAGTTGTTTTTGGCATTACATACATTTCCAGTTGTTTCTTGCCCCGTCCTAGCTTTTTAAACGGGTTGCAGGCATCAAATTCAACGTTGGCATATATTTTTCAATATTTCATTAGCTGTCTTTTTAGTATTTTCTATTGAAATTATGGTTTCAATCATTTTCACTAAATTGTATTTCTGCTTTTCATTAAGTTTGTGTCCAAACTTTGTTGGAAAAGGTTCTTTCTTACCGTAGCTGACTCTTGTCAATCTCTTTCTTCTTGCCACCAACTTCTTCTCTGGGAAGCCCAGAATAGGCAGTAGGTAATAATGACTAGATAACAAGAAGAAGTAAAGCATGCTAAACTTGCCTGCCAGGTTCTCCACCCCAAAGCTTGTCCTGATGGGGTCTGGTTCCAAACCAAGAGCCGGGGTACAAACCAAAGGATAAATGGTCGTGAACATATAATGCAGTTCAGCTATTTCCTGCCAAACACTACAAGAAACAGTTCGGTCAGATTCCCATTAAAGTCTGGTCTGCCAAAATGGGAAAACAAAAGGTCCCCTTTATGTTTCCAGGCGGTGTTTCCATCCATGTGTCTCCCTTAATTTCTGACCGGCGTTCCGCTTCATCCTCTACCAAGTTCACACACGCACACAGTTGAGCGGAGACACACGCAACCACACACACACCACCCGCAGCATCCGCAGCATCCGTCAAGCCCAGGCAGGCACTCTAATCCCGCTGTGACATCATGCCCGCGGATGTCGATGGGGGATTATGTAACACCACCTGCCTGATTTCCACAACATCTTCCTCTTTTTCCACTACCTCTGTTGGCTGCCTGAATCTAGTGCACAAGGCACACCTGTGTTTGTATTGTGTCGTCTATTTTGTTTTGGCCTCGATCAGGTTTATTCCTGCCTATGCCCTAGTTTTTAATTCCTCACAGGCTGCTAAAGGTTCATCGATGCAGTTTCCAGACAAATAAAGCATCTCTCTCAATGCCCTCCTCCTTTAGTCTCATTACAAACTCCTCCTACCCATAATTCCCCTCTCTACTCTCTCTGCCACTGCCTCCCTCTCCCTCTCCCCTCCCTCTCTCTTAGTGCAGCTGCATAGCACTCTGGGAAGTGTCAAGGAACAGGGATTTTGTTTCTGCTGTGATGCTGCTTCTTGGCCTACAGGGGAAAGTGAAATGCATTTTGTATTACCAGCCCTTTTATATAATACATTTGTCAGATTACCTTAAAAATACAACAATAATTGCTCTAGTAAAAATATAGTAGTTACATAGTGTAGGTATTACTGAGATAATCACCAGATAACATTGGATAATTATCGCCTGGCCAAGATAACAGAAAACATGGTAAACACAACCTAAATCACAACATAAATATAAAAAAATACAAAGTAACAACATAAAAACACAACGTAAACATTAAACTAATGAGGGGTTCAACATCTTTTGTTTGTTGATAGGCACATGCCAGTGACCCCAAACAAAGCCACCCAATAACATACTGTTGAGGTCGGTGAAACCAGGGTGAAGCGGGTCTCAATGGCATTTTGTCAAGATCATGGAGCTGCAGGTGAGATCACAGAGTCCCTGGGGCTGCAGGTGAGATCACAGAGTCCCTGGGGCTGCAGGTGAGATCACAGAGTCCCTGGGGCTGCAGGTGAGAATGTGATGTACACACACACCCTACTCACCTGCTACACTTCCAGGGTGGATTCCATGTCACAATGTCTACATACATCATGTTGGTACAATCAGTAAAGTTCCTCACACTATTTAAGCTGTCGATTGGGTGGCACTCTCACGGATGTACTGTACTTCAGCAGGTCCTCCACAGAGGATGAAGAGAAGATTTTCTCCCCTCGGCCCTGTGTCTTCATGTGCCTTCCATAGCGCCAGAGAGAGTAACCCAGGCTGGTGCCCTTTTTTGGCGGGACGAGGATGTAGAAGAATCCTCTACAGTACAAAGATGGCTGACGGAAAGGCATTGAAGATCATCTACAAAAATGAATCATGTTTTCCACAAATATATTTCCCGCTCATAAGTTGATAGTTTTGACCTTAACACCCTTTTCCACACTACGTTCATGAACATGAGTATTCTGTGTTTAAATGTTGCATGCAACAGTGTGGAACTGTCAAGGCCTTCTACGCTTTCAGAGAAGACACAATACAAACCCACTGGACTTGTAACTGGTGCTACTGTTTGAGTGGAGTCCCAAGGAAGTCCCAAAGACACATCATTAAGAGGCACGTTTCCAGGCTGGACACACTTTTGTAGCAGACTGACATCAGCCAGCAGCTACTCATCTCTGTCCTGAGACCACACTCGTGGGCCAAGTTTACGCTTGAATCTAAGAGCGCAGAGTCCCAGCCCATCTTCAAAGGCCTCTAAAACCCTTACTTTTCAAAGAAAAATGACTGCAACTTCCCTAACGTGTACTTAATACTACTGAGTTTAACAGGCAATCATAACATGCACGCATAACCGTGGGCCCCTATAGAGTCTACTGACTGATATGTAAAAGAGAAATGTTCAGAAAGCAAATCTGAAAAGACAAACAAGCTAATATTTGTCCCATGGAAAGCCGATCCAGGGGCAATTTGTGTGGTCCGGGACAATCCTAGACGATGCCAGGCCCTGGTCAGTAGGCTTCCTGTAATGAGCTAATCTTTTGAGCGGTTTTACTGCTGCCAGAATACACTGACAACCAGATCCTCGTCACCTTGACAGACAACAGTGTTGTTACACTTTGCAGAAGAGCCTTCTACTGCAGCTCGGCTAAGCCCATTCTTATCGGGACTCCCTAGTCGATTTGTTACTGACCAACCCAACCAACGGTGTCATTTCTTGGTCTGATTGTAACAGCTGGACTGCAACCCTTTGTATAGCTGTAGCCTGTAGCTCTTCCTACCTCTCAAAAGCGCTCGAGCAACGGCTGTGTTTCTGTAAGTCATCAGTCTTGAGTAACGGCAGGGTCTCTGTAAGTCTTCAGTCTTGAGTAACGGCAGGGTCTCTGTAATTCATCAGTCTTGAGTAACGGCAGGGTCTCTGTAAGTCTTCAGTCTTGAGTAACGGCAGGGTCTCTGTAATTCATCAGTCTTGAGTAACGGCAGGGTCTCTGTAAGTCTTCAGTCTTGAGTAACGGCAGGGTCTCTGTAAGTCTTCAGTCTTGAGTAACGGCAGGGTCTCTGTAAGTCTTCAGTTTTGAGTAACGGCTGGGTCTCTGTACGTCTTCAGTCTTGAGTAACGGCAGGGTCTCTGTAAGTCTTCAGTCTTGAGTAACGGCAGGGTCTCTGTAAGTCATCAGTCTTGAGTAACGGCGGTGTCTTCAGTCAGTGCAGGATGTCGTTTATGATGAAGACAATGTTGGGGAGTAAATTCAGGGATATGACTGGAGGAGGAGATGCAGAAGCTCCGGCCAGAGAAGGTGCGGAGACCCCTGAGTCGAAAGGAATGTCCAAAGAGGAGTTTGAGGAGTACAAGAGACAACTCATTGAGGAGAAGTAAGTAACCAGTCAATACCAGTAGACCAAACTGTGTAACTGTGTTTGTATAGTGATTAGAACATGCAGCAAGGAGAACCATTTGTCTTTGCATACAGTGTCGACCAAATACAGATTCACACCTGGTTATTTCAATAATGTGCTCCTAAATGAAGTGACTGAGAAACAATACTACAGGTATTTATTTTTGAATGTGCTAGAACAGAAAAATAAATAACTGAGAATATAAACTACAGTTTATCACAAATCTAACAATAAATGATCTGACAAAATGAAGAGACCTAAACCAGAATGTTACAATAAACAAGATTCTTGTTATGTATAATGCAAACATTTACAGCTATCCTAAATATTCTCATACATAATTATTCAACAGGAACAGTCCCATATTTGGCCATTGTCTCCCCGATTAGAAGTTTAATCCCAATTGATAGGAAGGGAAATCAAAGTATGTGTTATAGTTAATAATTTGAGTAAACATTTGAGTAAACAATACGGGACATTGAGAGTTAATCATTACATTTACAGTAAATGAGCATTTAATAGTGGCCATGTAACTGACAATTCCACCAGGCTGTATTTATTATAGCAAGTTCACAACAGTAGAGGGAGTGTCAGTTCCTTAGCATGTCTATAACCTGTCTGGTACAATATGTTACACACACAAACCCATTGTCTTTCACTGACAATGTCTCAGGCTCACACACGCAAACAAGTTCAAATGTACTGTTTATACAAGCAAACAACTTTTATTTTCCTTGAAGAGGCAGGGTACCCAGAAAACCACCGGAACAGACAAAAATGTTCCCGGGTTTTAAATTCTTTGTGTGGACATCTGTTTGCCATGTATACACATAGAACTGGATAACGCACACACACGAACACACACACATACAGTAGAGGTATGGTAAGCCGATAGCTAGATTAGATGTTTAGTGATTAGCCTAATTTCAATCCTAGTCAGGACAGGAGTGCTTCTCTCTTAGAGAGAGAGTGGAAAGGAAGGGGAAAATGGGAGGAGAGAGAAGCAAGATATAAAGATGGGAGGAGGTAAGAGGAGGGGAGATAAAGGTGAGAGGAGGGAAGAGAGGAGGGGGAGATAAAGGGGAGAGGGAGGGGAGGAAATGACAGGTTATTCCGTGGTATTCTACATCCACAAATATTTCAGTGTGCACACAATCACTAGCCCCTGCAGCATGTGTGTGTGTGTATGTTTATAAGCATCTGTGTGTGTGTGTGTGTGTGTGTACATGCGTGTCTTCCAAGCTGTAGTGTCCAGCCCCTCGCTGCTCCACCCTCCTCAAGGTGGCCTGGCACCGGAACATTCCAGGTTCTTGTTGTTTGCAGGCAGCAGGTTGATAACAGGCACTGGGAATAATGTAAATGGTTCATTTGTAACAGCATGGCACTTGCAACGCCAATGTTGTGGGTTCAATTCCTGCAGGGGTCCAGTAGGAATTTGTCTGCACTTACTTACTTACTGTAAGTCGGTTTGGATATGAGGGTCTGTAACAGCAAACACCTGTAGCAACCATAACTGCCTGTACTGAGCCTCAGGCTTACTGTAATGGCCAGGGGGCGTGGGGCTTATTAGGCTAGTCTGACAGACTCAGGCCAGGTCAGGCCGATTAGGGTCTGGGTCACTTTCTTCCAACAGGTGGCGTCTCTGCCTCACAGCTCAACCCCAGTCCCTCCACGAATACAGCCAAACAATAGCAGTGGTGAAGTTCCAACGGACCAGCCGAGAGGTCTGGCCGCTCAGGAAGTGACGCATGCCCCGAGTCAGTCCTAAGAACCAAAAACACTCAGCAACCAGACACAGTTCAGTTTTAGACTGCAGACATGAAGAGGGGTGAAGAAGACATTCAGTGATGTGCAGAATCATCATAACATGTATATCGATGGGGGACAACTTACTGTGTCTGTGTCTGGCGCCTTGCTTCTTGTTGAGGTATCCAACCTTGGTTCCACCCAAGACTCCTTGGAGTGTTCCTGAGACACCCTGAGCCTGTTTGTCACGTCAATCTACATCTTCTCTCAAGAATTCTGTTAACAGGAGTGTATCCATAATGTTAATCAGGGAACCGTCCTTCCCCTGCAGGATTCAACGAGACAAGGAGTTTGTCACCAGGAAGGCTGAGAGGGCAAACCTGAGGGTCTGTCTGAGGGACAAGTACCGGCTACCGGAGGTAAGACCTGCACCCCAGTGAACCAATAGGGTTTCTTCTTCCTGGTTTCCATTGCTCAAAGTCTGTCCTTTTTCAGAGTGGCCAGGATGAAGCTATGGTAAAGATGGCGGGTGACGACCTAGACCTCCCTGAAGAGTTGGCCAAGATGGTGGATGAAGATGAGGAGGAGGAGGAGGTGAACGACTCACTGCTGGGACATTTACAACAGCTGCAGAACATGGACATGGAGCAACTGAAGACCAGAGCCCAAACCACCATGACAGACATACAGCAGGTGGCAGAGGAGAAATGTGTCATCATGTGAAAGCTGGTCATCTAGAGATGAGCTCAATTGCATTTCCGTTATAGTAAATGAAGGAATTCAATCAAAATTCAATCAAAAAGTGACGTAGTTGCTTTGCAGTGGCCTCCCTGACAAACACCATGATAGGCCACTCGTCTTTAAGGTTACGTACAATGACTATTAAATACATTTATTATCTATAGTACTCTACACTATATTATAGCAAAAGTGCCTGAAATCTCAAATGACATCTCATCAATGTTCACAGGATATGTTAGTTATCACCCACCAACAACGGCCAATAAGTATTGGACAATGTAGATTATGTTTTAGCTTTATTGCCTATATAAACAGTCCCACCGATGTCAAGGAGGCCCACTTTATCTTAAAATATGGATATGGATAAATGGTAATAATGAGAAAAACGTTTTAATTGGTAAACAAAACTGTTCCCCGTAGATGGGTGCATGTTTTGTTCACATCTAGGACATCACAGAAATAAAAAAAGGGGAAGGTTGGTGAAGTATTTATTCAAAACAACAATGCAAACTACTGATCATTCTTTTGTGACCATTATTGTACCTCTCCAAGTCCAGAAATAACAGGCTTGTAAGCGATGGCAACATAAGATTTGAATTAAGTGGGCAGCTGGGGATGATAAGGAGACATTATTGTATTGATATCCTGATTGGAAATGTAGCCAAGGCACAGGAACTAGCATCCATACTCAGTCAAGCCATGGAACCCATAGTGACCACGGAGAGTCAGGACACCCGTTCAACCTCCCATCAGAAAAATATACTTTCTTAAGATCTGTCTGTTCAATAGCCCCTGTCCTGCATAAATGAATTAAACTGTACTAAACTGAAATAAACTCTTGTGGAACCTAGTGAATTCTAAAGTAATTATACTATACTTCTCTCCCATAAACCATACTGTACTGTTCCCAGCTAAATTCAAATGTACTATAATGTAATCCACCAAAAACTAAACTGTACAGTACAGAAATAAAAAAAATATGTATGCAACCGCAGTGTTCTCTTACTGAATTAAACTATACTGTAATGTATTGTTTTATACTCTACTCTTCTGAATAAAACTCCACTGTGAAGAGGTTCCCTTAAATTTCGTCCACAGGTTCTCCTTTTTAACATTATCAAAATGACATGTATATATATAATTTATTAAGGATTAGTGTGGTCTGCTTTAACCAATGTCTACATTTGTATTTAGTCATTCAGCAAAAACGGTGATCACTTACTAATATTTCACAGAAAAAACAACTATTTATGTTACATTAATGGAAACTTTTATTGAACTGGAAGGGGTCTATAGCTTGTTTATTTTGAATGTGTTATTCGACTTAAACTTCTCAAAGAAGCAAAAATAAATACTTTAGGTTGCTTTTGTTGGTGATTCTTTTCTCTACCATGAATGAGACAATGTTAACGAGACAATTGAATCGTGTTACATAATATCTATTCACAAGTTGGCATTGGGCAAAATGTTTAAAATCAAATAACATTTTAGTTTATAATTCTGAATATGGATCATATTAGATTTACACAAAGTTTAGTATACACCGGTTAGTATGGTAAATGTAGACAGGTTAGTTTACAAAAGTGAGTTCACGCAGGTTAGTATAGACATGTTAGTTAACAAGTTAAGTTAAACAGGTTAGTTTACAGTAATTTGATTTGTCGGATTACAAGATTACATCATTCATCTCATGGGATGATGAGGTTGGCAGTTGGGCTCCATAAGCACAGAGCAGACAACATGTTGAGGCATATGGAAATGATTGGATGCTCCTCTAGGAAAACAACAGGACAAGGTTTAGGTCAAATACTTACAGGTTAATGGGATACTTCAGGATTGTGGGGTATTAGGCCCTTTAACTACTTAAGGTGAGTCAGATGATGACATTTTGATGCCTCATCTGGGAGGATGGGTAGTATTAGTAGTAGTAGTTGAAGAGTAGCATATTGTACATTTAGTGCAATTGCTGAAAGTCTCTAGGAAACAAATCAGCGTTTAAAAAAAGAAAGAAAACATACCTAACTTATTAAGTAAAATTCAGCATATGCCCGGCTATGTAAACTTTAACATTAATGTATCCTCACATAGATTATGGTATTATTTGCCATTTTCTTGTTATACTATACATGTTTGAAGAAAGTAATCAAAATTAACCCAAAGTAACCAGATTACAGGACTGAAATTAGGTATTTAAAAAGTTTTGTTACTAGATTAGATATTTTGTTACTAAATAGTAACTGTATTGGATTACATATACAAAGTAACCTACCTATGCCTGGTTCTACAGTTACCATGGTGTCTGAATGAGTATTATGCTTCTTTGGTTGGCAATGTGGTGTCAAGAAGGTTTTTCTTCAAGAAAAATAGAATAGGCACTGACATGGATTTTATCTATGCCTATTCATAGAAACCATGAACTGTAACTGCATAGCAAAGGGCAGGCCTGGAGCAAACATATTTTCAGATAGGGTAAAACCTTTTGGGTGTATGAAGCACCAAACAGACGATCCCTTAGATGTTTGCCCATAGAAGGAGAGGAACAGGTCATCTATGCACAGCCTAGTTTGGTCTCCATTCAAGGCTCCTCAATGGCAGCCAGCTCTCTCCACCATCCGACCACCATGTCTTCACTGGCGTCGACGCGCTTTTGGAGGATTTGAAATCCCAGCGACGGTCAACAGGGATCAGCTCAGCTGGAACGGAGGGAGGAGCTTGAGAGCAAGCCAATGAGAAGGCAGATAGCACACGTTCTCTCTTCAAGACATTTTACCTGCGCCGTACGTCCCAAAAGTATGACGGCAAGTTCTCTGTAGCCGACGACTTGTTTTCGTATGAGATTAAGTTCTTCACAACTTCTCACTGATGACAACCACACAAACTTT
>JACXGK010004260.1:21928-39430 GCA_016801125.1 Novumbra hubbsi | reverse complement strand
CACAGGTCTGAGGCTGGCTGGGGGACAGGGCTCACACAGGTCTGAGGCTGGCTGGGGGAAAGGGCTCACACAGGTCTGAGGCTGGCTGGGGGACAGGGCTCACACAGGTCTGAGGCTGGCTGGGGGACAGGGCTCACACAGGTCTGAGGCTGGCTGGGGGACAGGGCTCACACAGCCCCTCCTTCCTCCAGCAGATCTTCTTTTCAGACTCCGGTTCTAGAATGCTTGAGACCAGGTTGCCAAGGAAACCCAGCATGTTGACAAGGGCAGATGAGTTCATCCCTTTGTTAATCACTGCCTGGCAATAATGTCTGATAGGGGCCGGCAGAATGGGAGGGAGATGTCGCTTCAGCAGACATGTGTCTCCCAAATGGCACCCTATTCCCTATATTGGAATGCAATAATAAAAATGGGACCCTTTTTAGTCTTTGACAGACGTAGTACGCTATACACAGCACATAATAGGGTACAATTTGGCAGACCTGGACCTCACTGACCCAAAGATGTGGGAGACCTAAAGCTAACTCTGCTTGCTTATTCAACCCAACGGATTGTGAAATCTTTCTTTTTACACAATAGCGCTGCAATTGTGAAAATCGCTATTGAAGAACACAAGCGTCTTTGCTTCAACACTGACAACTGCCCAGAAAGAGAAAAATGTGAGTGGAGATCTGACCGACCAACACAGCGTGATGGTCTACTGCACACAATCTGTGAGTCTTCACTCAAGTGCATCTGAACAGATGGAGTGTGGATGTGAAGAAAAAAGGCAGCTTTGCTCACACAGTATACTTGAATGTCCTCCGGCTGGCTTTGGCCCCCATCTCTGTGTCCCCTGACTCTGAGGCCCCCTTCTCTGTGCCCCCATCTGTGTCCCCCGACTCTGTGGCCCTTATCTCTGGACCCCTTCCAAAAAGGACCGTTCCCTTAGTTAAAGCCCTACGTTTCACATCGCCCCTACACTGGTCATGGGGAGTGATCAGAAGCCCATTCTTTGTAGCTTTTAGGCAAAGCATTCAGCAAAATGTCCTGGGGCACAAACCTACTCCAATATCTTTCTCAGACTCTCACATTGCGCCTACAGTACCTCACAAGCTGCCTTGTATTCCATTGTTCTTATCAAGGCGCTTGAATGCCTTAAGTACCTGCGGTATTCAAAGAAAGTATGTGGTTCGGGTAAAAGATCTGAGTAGCGGTACTCACTGTACCGGTACAATAACGCTACAGTATGGATTATAACAAGAATTGGCTGTAGAATATTTGACACTCCCAGCCTTATTGCTGTAAGGTGAGTACATTCCCAGACCTAGACCTCCATCACAGGAACCAGCACCCGAGACACTGCTCTGATAAGGCTATGGGCGGGGGGCTGAATGCATTAGAACATCACCTCGGTCTTGGGCCTGACTCTTATTCAGATGCTTTATGAATATTAAAACAGTAAATGCATGGAATGTGTAACTCAAAATTGATGGCCACCGTGTAGTTAAATACGCGGTGACTGATATTACACACTGACAATCACCACGCAAATTTTACATAAAACATTTTATTCAAGGAGGAATAAATACAGTATCAATCTGTTGTCTGCTCCTTGAGAACTGACAAAATATTGTACAAAGAAAAAAGGTGAGAGTTCATTAATAAGACATTTTGAACCTAAAGATGACACATTTAAAGTCTGGATAGAAAAACGACCATTCAAATAAACGAGGAGCATTAAACTGTAGATCTTGCAGCACATTACAGCGCATTTCCACCAAGACGACACAAGTATAAAACGTACCAGTTCTCCGTGCCCAGCCAGCTGTAAAATGGATCCCAAATAGCACCCTATTCCCAATATAGTGCACTAGTTTTGACTGGACCTGGACCAAAAGCAGTGCGCTAGGGATCCGGGGGGGGGGGGGGTGGATGTGCTGGACTAGGCCTTGTTGATGTAGCCCTCTTTGATGAGGAAGTCGTAGATCTTGCGAGTCTTGTTGACGTCAATCTTGATGAGAGCCCGGGCCTGTGCCAGACGCAAACCCCCCTGCCGTCTGCACTCGTTCAGCAGGGCCTGCTTGTACTCCAGGTAGGCCCCTGGCACCAGACGCACCACCTGGCACAGCTGCAGAGGGCCCCGACACACACACGCACCCCATCAACATCAGAGCACCAAACGGGAACAATGCTTTCACTGACCGTTTAACCCAGGGGTGGGCAAACTACGGCCCGAGGGCCAAATGCGGCCCGCGAGGCTGTCCCATCCGGCCCATGGAATGCCCTTTTCTGGCCTCCAAATCAATTATGATTAACAAATTACAAAAACAAATGTGGCCCTCCATTTCATTTCAAAATCCTGATGTGGCCCCCGAGCCAAAATATTTGCCCACCCCTGGTTTAACCCGTCGTGTCCCCCCCCCCCCCCCCCACATCCATATATGCCCTAGGGCTGAGTTGGTTATTGGAACAGGTGGTGTTATTTTATACCTCTTTCTCCCTGTCGTTTAGCTTCTCGGTCCCAGGCAAGCCAGTCAGGTTGAGAGGAGGGGCGCTTCTCCTGCCTGTTGCTGTAGGACCACAACCCTGTTCAACAGCTGCACAAATCTGACTGTCCTCAGTGGTTTTAAAGGGAATCACTGGCTCCATGATAAAAGACCAGTCCTTTGGTTTCATTTGATAATAACGAGTGTAAATATAACCATGTGGGCTTAAAGGAGGGTAGCAGATGTCTCTGTGTGCAGAGTGGCAACCCAAATGGGTAAGAAACAGCGAGACATAAATATGCATTGTGGTCCTATTTGTCGAGGGCACTTCAGAGAATACATTAACGTGGCTGAGCCTGAGGCTATGCCAAGATAAGAGGAAAGGGAGAGGAGGCGAGGGAGGGAGGAGAGCATGGGAGAGGAAGGAGAGAATGGGAGGGGAGAAAATTGGAGAGGAGTGAGAATAGGAGAGGAAGAGAAGAAAAAAGGGGAGAGGACAGTCATTACCTGATGTGGTGATGGTGGTGACAACAGGAGTGATACCAGCGTCGCTGTGAAAAGAGGACTGTCAATATGGGCAGATGCAAACAAACAAACACACACACACACACTAACACTGACACTAACAACACACGTTTCCCTTCACGCCATGCTTGTCCACGGAAACAATTAATCATCACACAACAGCACTTCTGGTTTTTCTTGAAGAATAATCATTGGAATTTGGAGAACACCCAAGAGCCACAAAAACAACAGCAACACATCTACCGAAGGAACAACAATCAAGAGCTGCTTCTTGCAGACAAAACCAAAGTAGCGGAGTAAACAGAGGTGGGATCTGACTTATAGCTGGACCAGCACCGTGGACTCAAACCGCCAGCTTATCCCCCAGCCCTTGATTCGTTTGATCAGGTGGTGTGGTGACTGCAGCACAGACGTGCCCCACCGGGTCCAGGCTTAAAAGGGAGGCATTACATGGCAGCTTGTTTGCTGAGCCACTGCTGGCAGGCCCGTCCATCCTGAATGTACTGCAGCACGTCAACCAGCATGGTCCTCTTCCTCCGTTCCTCCTCCCTCACGCGCTTCACGCGCTCGTACACCTTGGCACCTGGAAGGGGTCAGAGGGGGGACGGGGGTGTTAAGGTGCGGTCAGGACACCCTGGCCGACATCGAGGCTGCGTTGCAAACGGCGCTCGGAAAACCCTTGAGCTCGGAAGGCAGAGGGTAGCTAGTTCGGATCTGGCTGAGAAGAAATACGGCAACATTTGAGGAAAAAGTGAGCCAGCAACTGCGGAGTCTCTGATAAGAAACCATGCATGGCAATGTTGGCTGTTGTGGCGGAGTCGTCACACCCACCATTACCGCCATTACCGCCATTACCACCAGCATGTGGATGACGGACTTCCTGAGCTTTATTGGAGGACTGGACTCACTGCAGAAAGACTGGATCCCTGCCGTCCTGTACTCCTGCAGCCTGCAGATCTCTCTCCTCAGCTCAAACTCCACTGAAAGACACCAACATTACATGGCAGGTCATCTCAACGGTCTTTTCTGCAGAAAGACAAACAGACAGACACCTGGCCGCCGGACAGGCTCGGACAAAGAAAGTGCCCCCCCCCCTCATATCTGTGCTTCCCCATATTGGCGCTGAACATCAGAATTGTAGCCTGGACGTACCGCAGCGCTCTGACGCTACAAAGCGTGTGAGCGGAGACCCTTTAAGTACCGCCAGGCTATCCTGAAGCTCCAGCCCTTTAATCGGAAAGACATTATTCCCCCGGCCCAGACAATGCAGAGACACACGTGACCTCTCGCAGGCCAGCTGTCGGGGTCTGCTGCCGTGTGAGGACTGGAGATAATCTGACAGGCTCATTACCCCGGCTATGGGCTCGGAGGTACCCCCAGTGGAGACGGGGAGGAAACATCCATACAATAACACACAATCACTCACGCGCGTGACTCTCAATGAACTTGTCATGTTCCACGGGCCCCACCACCCTTGCGAAGCGTCTCATGGCATCGTACAGGTCCTGCACCTCCTTGGGGTAGCGGCGCTCCAGGACTGAAACACAGGAGCAGCATTGTAGTTTGGATTAGAGCCGTCGCGATGTTGGATTTTCACCACGCGATTATCGTTGCCAAAAGATTATGAGATTATCTACAGAAAATACGGAGAGTAAAAAAATGCCATCAATAAAATGCATCTTCAACGTTCAACTTTTTAAAAATTAAAATGAATTACACTTAAACTAAGAGTGTAGGGAGGTGGAGAGAGAGTCTGTAACCACAAAAGAAAAAAATAAATATATATATGCGTACAAAAAGAACAATTACAACCAGACGAACAAAAGGTCCACAAGGCTCAACCAGAACACTGAGATGAGTTTGGGTTGTTCCAAGTGAAGTGGCAAGTAAAACAGCACGTCCTTGCGGATCCCTCCCAGGGTTCTGGCAGGGCTAACAGGTTGGTTTCAACGCCAGTGTACAGGCCCACACTCCCAGTTCAAACAGACCCTTTGTGTATAGGGGACATGAATTAGCTCTAGAAAAACAGAGCGCCGTGAAAATGCTCCACAAATGCAGGTCTCCCCAGGGGTTCTAGTGGGTTGAGCCTAGTGAATATTATTATACGCGTAATATCAACATATAAGATATATTTCATTGTTTTAATATCACGGTTATTTTGCGACACATCTATTTGGGATAGTGTTGTAAAGCCATACTGCCAAAATCACACCTGCTCACACCTCCATTGGAGTGTGAATGAATGACTTCCTACGTGATACATGTTATGTCATCGGCTTGTTTTCAGACAGGAGTCTTTAAGAATCACTGTTCCACTACAGAAATGTATTCATCACCTTTGGAGCTTTGCCCAAACAAAGCATTTGATCGGACAAACGTGTGGTGAGTTGTGACTGCTTCACCATGTTATATTATATTGGAAGGAAGCCTGGTTTACACAAGGCCAGTGAGAAGGTTGCAGTTATCGTTGAGCAAAGATGACAGACACACCTGAAGATCTTCTGTCCAGCAGACCAGTCCAAGCCGACCTCATCTCTATTTTTCCGAAGGCTACTATTGACCTCCAGACGTCACAGTGTGTGATTTACATGGTGTTAGCGAGATACCCTGTAACGGTGTAAAGTCCTTTGGCCACCTAACCATCCTCCTCATTCCCAGTCCAGGCATGGCCACTATGCCTGCGTATCTTTACCCCCAGCTGATTTTAGTGTGACAGCCACTCAAGGCCGGACGCCTTTACATCCGCGTCTTCAAGCTGGCAGCGGAGTTCCTTGTCAATGTGGAGGCTGTATAGTTACAGGAACTTGTAGATGGCATCAAAACGCCTGTTGAGCTATAGACGTTAAACACTCTACAGTAACAGGATTAGGGTGGCTGGTGTTCTGGAGACACATATGCCTGACATCTTAGTTTATACTTCCACTTTGAAGTGGGTGCATTGTCACCATTTGGACTGTATTTAGGGGGGAGCTTTGCTTCAACCCACGCACATCGTTTACTAGCTTTGTTTGGTGTCTCCTGAAGTCTGCATACTGTTATTGGTCAGAAAGGTAATATTTTCCCAAATATTTTATTCCAAAGTGTTTTTTTTGCAGGGGTGTGATGTTTGAGAAACTGCCCAGACGCTCTGAAGCACCCAAGCCTGGGCTACGCTAACATTAATGCGTGGCACACACACACACACACACTTTGACAGTCTCCATGACAACCAGTCTGCAGCTCCACGGCAACTCTGGGTTCCCTTTTGTCTTGACAGACGGCAGCGATAAGAGATGGGAGGAAAAGGGGTGGAGGCCGGATGGAGGTCAATAAATAAAACATAAGGGTGTCCTCTTCCACTCCTTAAACCACAGTCAAATTCATAAGGCAGAACCCAGAGATAGCTCTGCCCTCGCAGGAAAAACAGCAAGTGATTGGATAGACCTATTCATGGAGTCGCTTGCCTTCTGAAGAATAAAAACCTAAAGCAATCAAATGGGATTGTATTACCGAGATAGATGGAATGCTGCCCATGGAGAGGAGATCAATAAGAGCTCATAAAGCGCCAATCGAGCTGGTCATTAGAGCGGCGGTGTTCATTTCATAGGGATCTATTCATAGTGGAGCAGTAATGATGCTGCAGATCTCTGGCAGTCCTTCCACTGGGCTATTCTCAGCCCCCATGGCTCCAGCAGAGCCCCCACAGCCACAGTCCATCAGCACGGTAAACAACCATGGACACGTGTCTGGGGGCCAGAATTACCCCTGGTCTCCTGGGAGTTTTGCCACCTAAAGAAAATGCGTTACTTACTCTGGAACTTCCGCAGGTTGATCAGTCCGTGGTCCCGGATGATCCTGTAAGACACATGACGTTGTCAGACAATGACGCCTTAGACACTGCAAGCACAACAGCGTTTGTTTCACAAACCGACACTACAAAAGCCAAACAAAACATGGACATTTTTACTCTGCCATATTCGTTTTTTTAAATCACCGTCTGTACGGCTTGGCCTGACGTTACAGATGGTCGCATGTTGATATGTCCAGTTCATAACCACAAATTAACTTTACGTACTTAAATAACCAAATGTATACAAACAGAGGAAATGGTTAGTTTTTGGGGGACGGGAACACAATAAAGTCATAGAAATCCCTGGGTCCTGAACCAAACACAGATTTATGAAATGGTTCATGGTCCCAAATATTATATACTGGGTCCTGAACCAGACAAACATAGCTTACGTGTGTGGTTGTAACAAAAAACAACTTAGTAAGAAGAGCGCTGTAAGACCTTACTGTGTCTGTGAGGAAAAGGGTCATTGCTTGGGTGGTGGAGGCTTTGTGAGGGGACGTGGGCAGGCTATCAGAGCAGTGTCCTCCTTCATGACCAGGGCCCATTAAAAATTGTGCACAATGTAGGGGATAAGCCAGGATGGCTTTTGGGACAGTCACACATGCAAAGTCCTGGGACCTCTGCCCTGCTAAAATACCACAGCTGCCTCACGCGCCATTCCACAGAGTTGGGGGGCAGCAACTCATTACGTCTGATTTAGTGACGGACGTATTGCCAAATGAAATCTCAGACCAATATGGCGAAGACTGGCGCTGACATGTTTTGTAGGGGCTGAGCACAGAGTGTGACAATCCGAGAATGTCTCCAATGCAATAAAGAAGGTGGCCATTTTATAGAAACCCAGCAGTCATGTTACAATGGAATGCATTCAGACTACCAATTTTGAACCAGTGTTTTAGTAATTATCTAAAGTGTCATTGTGTTACTTAGTACAAGATCAGCATTCCTGATTTTGAAAGGCAATTCAACTAACCTGTGGCAATATTTAGGGTTCAAGTTATCTGGTATAAAGCATTGATTCAAAGAGGTTTTACTCCATCTAGTGGCTGAACAAGTCCATTACATTGAAACTCTCCAACGTACTTTTTCCTTCTTCCCCTCTCCTTTAGCCTTGAATGATATATGTCAACAACAGCAATCTTGAGTGCTAAACAGAACCAGACAAAAACAGTATTTCAGAAAAAGCAATAAATATTTTTAGAAAACATACATTTTCTTTTAATTGACAGCATAGTTTGGTTTTTAATTAAATCATACATGTACGGTACTTTGAACTCACCATGTAGTATGTCTGAATCATCATCCACAAAATCTATGTCTTTCAGATCCCACTCAGCATAGTTGTCAAATTCCTAGACGATTACAAGAGCAGATCACAGAGAGGCAAAGAAATGAGTCAGGAGCTCAGGAAACTCCTTATTCCTACATTTTCTAGTAAATTTAAACTAGCTTATTTTAGTCTGGGAGGACAATTTAAACAAGCCACATTACGTTCTAAAATCTTAAATTCTTTGCTTACACTGTTTGGTTGTGAGGATTCACAACATGCGGCAAGCTGTCTTGTGACAACAATAGAGTTAGTATACTGTTACTATGCTATGATAACTTGCGGGTAGTAAGGCATGTCACCCTGGGGGTGTTTCACGTCTCAGATATTTGTAGGGCAACCTAGACTTGATTCCCAAATGATTGGCCAGAAGAAACATGTTTTGTGCAAACCACTATTAAAATATGTGGCTGGCATTCTATTGCAAAATATAAAGCCTACATCTCTAAGGCAATAACTACTACTATTGTTAAAACTGCATATGGTTAAAAACGTGCTTATTGTAAGCCAAGCATGTGGAATTAACAATCAGATCTGCAACCAGTATTCAACTGTGTAATGTTTTAACAAACACAATCAGAGTGTTTGTTAATACATTTTCTGTTTTTGAGCTACTGTCTGAACATTTAAAACAATCGGTGGCATCATTAATAGAACTACCAAAATTAGTAGAACGTTTTTTAAACATGAATTCTTATTTATACTGGTAAATGTACAGCCGTGGCCAAAAGCTTTGAGAAAGACACATATTAATTTTCAAAGCACACTCAGTTTTTATGATGGCAATTTGCATATACTCTGTAAATTGTCCCTCTTTGCCATGTTTTAGCTTGTCAGTAAAGTCCCTCTTTGCCATGAAAATGCACTTAATCCAGGTGCCCTCAGGGCACCCAAGACCAGCAAGTGGCAGGACCGTCTCCTAAATTTGATTCAGCTGCGGGATCGGGCACCACCAGTGCAGAGGCAGAAGGCAGGTGTGAGTGCATCTGCATGCACAGTGAGGCAAAGACTTTTGAAAAAATGGCTGGTGTCAAGAAGGGCAGCAAAGAAGCCACTTCTCTCCAGGAAAAACGTCAGGGACCAACCGATATTATGCAAAAGGTACAGGGATTGAACTGCTAAAGACTGGGATAAAGTCATTTCTCTGGTGAATTCCGATTAAATTCCTCCGGAAAAACGCATGTCTGGAGAAGAAAAGGTGAGCACAACCATCAGTCTTTTGTTATGTCAACAGGAAAGCATCCTAAGACCATTCGTGCGTGGGGTTGCTTCTCAGCCAAGAGAGTGGGCTCACTCACAATTTTGCCTAAGAACACAGCCATGAATAAAGAATGATACCAAAAACATCCTCCGAAAGGAGTTTGGTTTTGAACAATGCCTTTTCCAGCTTGATGGAGCAGCTTTCCATAAGGCAAAAGTATTAACTAAGTGTCTCAGGGAACAAAACATCTACATTTTGGGTCCATGGCCAGGAAACTCCCCAGACATTTATCCCAGTGGGAACTTGTGGACAATCCTCAAGAGGTTGGTGGACAAAAAGATACACTGAAATTCTGAGAAACTCCAAGCATTGATATTGCCAGAATGGTCTGCCATCAGTCAGGGTGTGGCCCAGAACTTAATTGCCAGGTAGAATTGCAGAGGTCTTGAAGAAGAGTCAACAACGCCAATATTGACTCTTTGCATGTACTTAATGTAATTGTCAATAATAGCCTTTGACACTTATGATATGCTTGTCATTATTCTTCAGTACACCACACGTACATGATTGTTGCTGGTGTTTCACAAATAACGACAGACTAAAAATGTGTTAGAAAGGATGAACTGAAGTTCCACAACCATTCCCTTGGGACTGACTAATATCACCAAAACGATGCATATTGAAATGAACAGGTAACTGCTGAACAAGTCCTGTTGCCATTTATTCCATGAAATAAATCAAATTTCTTTCAAGATTTTTAAAGAAAATACCAAATTAAATTATTTAGTGGAAGAATAGTGTGGAGATACCTTGTTACAATAGAGAACCAGAGTCCTGTAGAATGTCAAGGAACAGGAGAGCTGTTGTTTTGAGTCGTGGCTGCCCTTTTAAGACGCTAAGTAGTGTGTTCTTTATTTTGGTAGGGAAAGGTATAATTTTCCTGTTGGCTTCTGTATTCCCGTTGGTAGTTAGTACATATTTTTGGGTATGAAAAGTAATTACCTGGTTAATTTAGTTATGAGATGAAGATGTTAGGAATGCGTTATGTTTTGTCTGTCATTTCATGTGATTGTGATAACAATATACGCCATTGATGTTTGTTTGTTCAAAGTTTGATTACCGAAGCATAGGAACACAAATGTGAAATACTTCTGTAATTTTTGCAAAAAATATAACAATAATCCAATAAATTATTGTAATATATATGTAGAAAACAGATTTGGAGTATTTAAGTATAATAATTCATATTTTTATATAATTTTTTTTCCAAATACAATTTGTTTGTAATATACAATATCTATAAAAAATGATATATGTTCCAGCCCACCGAGTACTACTCTGACCAAAGTCAGTCGGTGGCACAATCTAGTTGACGATCAACCATGATTCAGGCAATTTCGGGAGATGTATGGGTAATGAAATTAAAAGAGAGTAAAGTTCCTCACCTCCATGAAGTCGGCTCTGGCGGGCATGTATCCAGCCATGTCTCGAGACAACATGGAGTCAAAGGTGGGCCTAGGGGGGTCATCAGTGGCTGGGAAGAAAAAAACAACATAGTCCATTTATCTACTGTTTAAGAAGAAAAAAATAAGAAAGTACATTAGAAGTAATTACTGTGGTTTAAAGCAAGCATAAATGCAAGAAAGTTGATAGTTCCGTATTACCAATACATCTTTATATAGATGTATTGGTAATACAGCAACCAAGTATTTCTCTAAATAATTATAACTCTTGCTAACTAATAACTATTCCCCAAGTTATGGGAACCAACAACCTTTCTCCTAAGGCCCTCGGAAAACCCTTTTGATCTTGCTATCATGTCACTTTATGTTAAACCCAATCCACATGTCTGATCTTCAGGTAAGGCTAAACTTCCTGTTAGGATTTTTGTAATAATTGTGAACATTTTTGGGGCTCCTAATTCACATTAACATAATTGAATTGGGGGAACACATTCTTTTCCGTACAATGAAACATGTATATTCTTTTAAATGCATAAATGACTGCAACATGTTGTTTGTTAAATTACTCTACCTTTATCTCTCAATATTGAAATAAAGACAAAAACATCCAGATGTAAAAAAATGTCAAACACACTTGTGAGGTACAGTTCTAACTTCCTCACAACACAATAGTGGCATATCAGGTTATAAATGACAAAAGCCTCCTAAACTTTTTCAGCAGGACACCCCCCCCCCGTATTTTTGGTTAGAAGCTTAGCCTAAAACATATTTGTTATATGGCTTCCAATTTCCATCATAATGTGTGACAAACTGTTCTTGTAACTACGAAGGCAGGTGAAGGTGTCTGTTGTGTACACTGACGTTTGAAAGGAATGGCGGTGTCGGCAGTACGAGCCTCCTCCATCTGTCTGAGGCTGAGCAGGGTGGAGGAGAACAGCGGATTGTTGATGAAGTTTTTCATGTAGTGACCCTCACATTCTTCCTGGCTTTTGGTACGCATCTGATAAGCCACATCCTGCCTGAGAAGAGGATAATGGGAAAGTGTGTTTTTCCTTTTTAACATGATAATATTGATACTGGCAGACGGGTACCAGTGAGGGCTGCTATAAAAGATATCACAATATAAATGACCCATAGTCTGCAAGTGTGCGTGTGTGCCTGCATGCCTACCAGTTCCCAAAGCCACAGTCCATGACCGCCTCCAGCAAAGCAATCTCCTCCTGTGCTGTCCATCCAGGCTCCAGCACCGGGAAGTCTGATGTCTGTGTGAAAGAGGAAGCATTGCTATTTAACACGGTCACTATTGTTTATTACAAAGATTATTCTATCCAGGGTCCCAGACTCCTGAGGGGCAGGGAACCACCAGGGAGTCCTCAAAATAAGGGTAAAAAAACTTTTCAATTATTTATTACATACCTAGGTGAAGGCAGAGCTTTATAACATGATCAATATTTACATGTTTCTCATTCACCCCCACCCATTCACCCTTTGCAATGGAACACTTTTTATGAAAAGCAGTTGAAGCTAACATTAGATTATGTTGTTCTCATAATAACCACACATGGTTTCACCGTGCAATAGAATAGAGCAACATCCATTAATTGCCATAAAACTAAGTGACACTTCAGGAACACTAATAAGAAAATATACAGAAAGGTGACCAATGAAAAAAAAATCAGGGCAGGGGGAGTTAACATGTTAATCTTGGCGATTAATTTGAAATGTTTAAAGCAATTAACGCAGCGCCTTTATTGCGTGAATCACAAACACTATAGCCTCGGTTTTAACCCCTTACTGTTGTGACAGCTATTGTGAGTTAGTGATGGGAAGTTTGGATCTACTGACTAGGATCTTTGAATTTTGTTCATCAAAATGAAATTATACTTTTTCAAGTAATTTCGGTATTTCTACAGGGGGGCTGGGTGTCCGACGATTATTAGCTAATGCTGAATACACATCAAGTCCACTATTGCCAACATTTATCATATTCAGAATGTAGAACGCTTAAAGCATCTATTAAATCAATTACAATTACAGTAGGCTGGCTACAGAAAAGACAAATAGTTTGACTGGGTCTTCAGTAAAGTCATTATTCATTTTTGTCACGTTACAGTTGCATTATGTATTATTATTTAATTGAATTAAAATTCAATTCAAATTGAGCTCAAATGTATTGAATGCAAGAAACAAAAATCATAACTGAAATATGTTTGGTTAATTCATGTCAATTTTACAATTGAACATCAGAACAGATAGCACAATAATAACAATAATATATTTCTTACCATGATTTCATACTTGTGATCACTCTCATGTTTCTTGTACTCAAACCCTTTGGTAAAACACTGTAACATATGAGGAAAAAAACTGTAGCAGGTTTACCAAACCTTTTCTTGCCTTCTACACAATAGTCGACTAATTATTGAGGTCAACAGTGACTTGTGCTAGTTTAAGGTTAAACAAGCATGTGAAACGTCTGACGACAAGATTGGTGAACCCTAAATTACAGGTCAGACAGTATAGATGCAAAGTAATCATATTAGGCAAAACAGAATGATGTGTCTTTAGCAGGTGCGCACCTCACCTGAAGACATAAAAGGAAAGATGAGGGTCCACACTCAGCACATTTGATGTAGGGTTCCACTAGATTAGATGAGCAACCTCGACATGGGGGCTTGTCAGAAGGATCACCTGAAAATAAGACCGTTGTGTTGCAAAACGTACCAATTGTATCCATCATAGCAACAGACGCTAGAAGATAAATAACGTTGCTACTGAGTTAATATTAGCCAAAGGTATAGGTTAGCAAAAGCTAGCTAACGTTGAACAACAATACACATGCTGTTCTGCAGCAACAGCTGGCGTAACTAGCTATAGTAAGTACTGTACTTCACATTGGAAACAAGCTGACAATCAATAGATGGGATTGATTACGTAGAAATCTGGTAGGTTCAATAGATTGCATGAAAGGAAATGATTCATGCTGTTTAACTAGCTAAATTGTTTACTGCTAAATCTATATTAATTGTTAGCCTAATACGTCTTAGCCCCGAGCCGCAAGCTAACTAACGTTATGCTAACGCTATCTACAGTAGTAGATGGTGCGACAAACTAAGCAGATCGCCACAGTAACAATTCAATAGAAAATAGATAACGATATCTCTTGCAAATCGTCTTTGATTCGTCCTTGCGTACATTGTTTTTCAACTGCCCAATCTGGCTAGTCACCACTTACTTCCAAAGGATGCCAAACGGTCCATCATCACAAAAACCAAACCGCTAAACCCCAAATGTGTTGTTTGTTGCCACTTGCACATGTATTGCTCTGAGTTCGATTCAGCATGTCTGAAAACGCAGCATTTGCGCCACTCTACATTCTCTGCCTTCTATCATTGTACTGACGAATCAAGCATTCGAACATGTGTTACAGGCTTCACGCTCAAACGTAATGCCAGAATCTATCAAAAATACATATTGTGTGCTTCACAAACACGTAGGTGTTACCTATCAAGATGAGGACCGGCATTTTGATTCCAGTAAAAATAACAATTTTCCCTTACCCTAAAACTAACCCCAAATCCGGCATTAACCCCAATAACCTAAACGTTATACCTTAGTTTAGAATTTAGAACTTTAACACGAAATCAGATCAAGCTTTAAGACCAAGTGAGGACTGGCCAAATGTCCACACTGCATGATTTCCATAGTTGTCCCGTTTTTCCATGCTTATGGGAACCAAATGTTTCATGTACTATAAACTTCAAGCATATCTCTAATCCTTAAAGACTGAAGTCCTATACTAACACTTACTCAATTTGTACTTTTACCATTAACCTTAAGTAGCCGTTTTCATAGTGGGCACCAGTTTAAATGTTTAATCGCTTGTTGTAAAATGTTTATCTTTGGCTACTTGAGGTGTGTGGGAACAGTAGGTTTTTCATTAGATCAGGTCACAAAACCCTTTAAAACTGCAGCAAGCTTGTTCATCTTTATATGATTTATAGTATATTTTAAAGCTAAACAAAAGTTTTATATGTTGAAAATTGTGTCGCAGACTAGTTCATCCTAGTTTGAATACACGTCAATTCCTATTGGCATTTTTTCTTTTTGCTCTAAACAAATGTCACCTCTTGTTTAATGCGACCACAGACACAGAGTATACACTGACAGCAGCTCTAGCCTACTGTTCATTTAAAAAAAGACACAGGATATTCTGTGTAATACTGCATGTGGGACTGCTAATGCATAAGTGCTGCTAGCATGCTACACTTATTCATGCGTTTGCTTGGGTCTGGTGGGGATGTTATCACACTTGCTAAGCACCTTCTAAGTCCCCCTAATACATTGTACCCAATGCCGTCCCTCGGAAATTCCATGTTCCCCAGTAGGACCTGGATTTACATTGAAGCACTCGTTACCTTAGAACAGGGAAGGGGAAACCTTTTGGCTCGGGGTCCACATCAGGATTTTGAAATTAAATGGAGGGCCACATTTGTTATTCTAATTTGTTAATAATGAAGGATTTGCAGGCCAGAAAAGGGCAAAAGTTAAAACATACATATACAGTAGATCCCTTATAATGTGTAAACTATTTAAATTCTGACTCAGATGTATAAGAATGGTGGAATGGCTGGTGAGTTATTTCTTTTTTTCTCAATACAATGATATTACCTTCCGCGGGCCGGATGAGACAGCCTTGCGGGCCACATTCGGCCCTCGGGACGTAGTTTGCCCACCCCTGCCTTAGAAGGTGACATCTCGAGCTGTCAATATTGCCAAGTGTACCAAACTAAATAGTCTAGCATCTCAAGTCTTCTTCGATATCTTGAAAAATTTAGAATAGTGTAAATGAGCCCTTATTTATTTATGAATAAACAACAAAAATGACAGTTCAATGCTTAATATATATTTTTTTCAGTATTGTGACCATAGTGAAAATGTAAAAACATTTAGTTTGAGTGCATCAGCTTGATCTTACCATAAAAAATATTATATGAATCTAACCTAACTGGTTTGACATTTCTAAATTGTTGCTCTAAAATTGGCGATGAGTATTTTGGGGCGTATTTTAGCCGGTTTCTCAGCTTATATTTTTACCCCTTTAAAACAGCAGGTCATTAATACCCCTTTAAAAAATACACATTAACATGCTAACTTCAACTTCTTTATTAGATTTATATAACAACAACAAAAAAATCTTAATTTTTCAGAAATTTACCAAGCACTATAACAAACACACAGGTAAGCAGCAAAAGTAGCAGCAATGTTTTTCTTTATTCTCTCTCAATAGTCAAATAACTATTGCTGCAATAAGATATATCAGAATTGCTCTCATTAGATGATAGCAGTTTGAGCTAGTCAAACATTTCAAATGTATCTGTCGTCCCACTTTGTGAATAACAATTGTAATGTTAGGTGATGGCACTTAGTGTGATATTTTATTATGGTGAGGATAATCTCCTTACAAGTCTTATTGTAGTATGATTTGAATTTGAAAAACAAATTGTGAATCAACTCAAATTCTTATGAGAATCAACTAAAAACATCTCAGAGTTGCACAGAATCAACTGCTATCACATGCAACTGCACTTGTTCCATGGAGAGTGTCATGCTGGTTATCAGGTTCTCTTTCCTTGAAACGCTCATCTGCCACCTGTTCCTCGCAGGGTCAACTCATCAGTCCTCTTGGGTCAAACCCCTCTTGGCATGGTAGCTAGGAACTGTCAACTGAGGGTTTGTGTTCCTTTAAGCTTTTATGAATGAAAGTTCTAGCTGGACCCAGCTCGTGCAGCTTTACATCACTTCCACCAGTCCTCATTAGTTCTGCTCGATGTGTATCTGACTGGTTCCTACTTTAGCTGATCATGTCCAGCTTGTGATTTTCTGTGGCCAAGGTAGGTCACGTTCCTGTAAAAGTTGAATTTAGACATGAGTGCCTGTGCATCCCTGTGACTTTGTTCACCTCAGCCAGATTGGACACCCCCGGTCTAAGCAGTCCAGATTCAACAGGACATTCCTCCCCTGGATCACACTTTTGGCTAAATGGTTTTGTCCCATTTCCCCAGACTTGCAGGTGAACTTAAAGCCCCTTCGCAGGCTTTCAGTATTTGTAAAGAAATTGCGCAACTCACAGCTCTATGATATTCATCGAAGTGGGCACGCATCTCCAAGGTAAGAACTGGTTTTCATAATACACATTGGTTTTTAAACCAAATGGGTCTTCTTTGCATTGTTCAGGTATCTAAAAAAAATGATATACAAATGTTTGATGTTATAAACAAATGAATTCACAAATTAATCAGTTCTTTTAACATTTCAAATTCACTCAACAATAGTCGTTGAAATTCACTCAACAATAGTCGTTGAAACCAGTACCATCAATAGGTGATTAGGATCCCGATCATCATGAGGGTAAACATTAGTATTCCCTGGATGGTCGTCACCCTGGTCCTTATAGCTCTGAAACATTATATCAACTTTAATAACCACTCTACTGAATGAAACATTGTACATGACTCTACTGAATGAAACATTGTACATGACTCTACTGAATGAAACATTGTACATGACTCTACTGAATGAAACATTGTACATGACTCTACTGAATGAAACATTGTACATGACTCTACTGAATGAAACATTGTACATGACTCTACTGAATGAAACATTGTACATGACTCTACTGA